>PVHY01012161.1:0-45434 GCA_004024945.1 Uropsilus gracilis
AAAAAAATGTTAGCCGGGCGTGGTGGTGCACCTGTAGTCCAAGCACTGAGAGGCAAGAGGCTTGGGATCGCTTGAGTTTATGGGTTTGAGACAACATTGTAAGACCTGGTCTCAAAGAAAAGCAGACAGACAAGGTGGCATGCACCTGTAATCCCGGCTATCTGGGAGGCTTAGACTGGGGACCGCTTTTTGTCCACGGGATCGGGACTACCCTGGGCAACACAGTGACCCTAGTCTCAAAAAAAAAAAAAAAATCAAAATATTAAAAAAATAAAATAGGCACACATCAGCAGCTGCCAGTTGGCCTTTGGCTGGCAGCTGCACCCATTGCGCACCCACTGCCATCAAGCTGGTTGGTAAGAGGGCCTCGGGGGCTGGCCTGGGAGACCCAGACTGGACCCATGTGGCGGGGGGCAAGGTAGGATCCCCTCAGGATCAGGGAAAACCGGGAGAGGGGGTGTCTTGCCATTTCACTCTTACTCCACTTAGTCCTCAGGAGAAGTAAGAAAAACACAAACAGCGACATATAATGAGTGAGGGACCAGATAATGATCCTGCCAATACAACTGGGCAGGATGCAGAAGGATCACCATAGAACATAATGGACTGGAGAAACAACCATGGTGAAGACCTGTCACAGAAGTGCACCTACAAACTCGTCAGGAATGGATGAACCAAGACCCCATGTCGGGATATGTCTCCCAAGAAAACAAGGGGCCCCCTCCCCATACTGTGGGAGAGGAGGTCGACAGAGTTGGGGAACTGGCTCCACAACAAATCTGCAAAGGGAGAGAGTGGAGATGGTCCACAAAGGCCATCAGTGGATGCCTACCTCACCGAGAAAGCTCATTACAGTAAACGACTGGGAGCAAGGTCCCCCAAGCCAGAAAGCAGAGCTGCGGGGTGAAGAGGCAAAGGATATACCAGGAGAATGGACTGGAACAAGCAGTCAGCAATGAGAAGACAGGGTTAAACCTCAAATGAGCATGGACAGGCTAAGACTACGGTCCTTCTCGCACAGAATGCTGGGTACCAGGATCACAGCCCCTCACCTGTCAAATAGACACAACCACAGAAAAGGAAAGAGACCGATGGACTGAACATAAATCATCAAACAACAAGAGAGGCATCTGAGTGAACAGACCAGCCATCAGGGGCTGGGGTGGGGGCGGAGGGAGGTGGGGAGAGGCATCCCAGCAACCATTTATCTATGTAAGAAACTAAAAAATAGAGAAAAAAAATTTTTAAAGGTATTTTGAAAACAAAACAAAAGTAAACTAAACTAAACTAAGATGTTAGGATCATGTGCTTACCTAAGTCTCTCAAACACTGAAGGAAGCACATAACTTGACTTCATGCCTACTTAATCAAACGAAAACTGATACCATATTCCAAAACTCACCATAAGCAAAATGTCAAATACTGAGCTGTGAGACTAAGCCTTTATCACATAAACACTCGCCAATGCCATTAAGTCAGAACCTTCAAAAGTTTGGGTTTATACATGTATTTACTTCTACTAAACCTCCTGTTAGAGAATGAAAGACGAGTGATGGGATGGCAAGAAGGGCAGGTAATAAAAGCAGAAGAATGCAAAGCATCTAGATCATTTTCTCCAAATTATATCAATATCTATCTTTTTATCTACCTTTAGTGAGATATGGTTTAAATTATAACTACTAAAAATTCAAACTAACTCACCAAATACCCTGCACATCTTTGCAGCTTTATCCCTTACACCCACTCCTTATTCTAGGCAAATCTATTTTCACAAGCATGTTTCTGCATCCTGGTACTTACTATCTCCCCCCACTGCCGTCTCCAAGTGCTTCTCTCCAGTGTCTTAAGGAGTTCTTACTTACACTTCAAGGTCCATCTTAAATGTCACCTCCCCTGGGCAGACTTGCCTTTATGTCTTTCTTCACAACATGAACTGCTTAAGACCTTTATCTATCTATTTATTTATTTTTTTGAGACTAGGTCTCGCTATTTTTGCCTGTGGAACCGCAGGTTCACGTTGCCCGGGGCACCACAGACTCAGCAATCCCCAACCTCAGCTTCCCAGGTAGCTGGGATTATAGGCACATGCCACCATGTCCAGCTATGTGCCCCCGGCGGGACTCGACCCACAATCCCTGGCCCTGGTCGTGGATTCTTAGGCTGCCGCTTAAAGGCATGTGCCACCATGCCCAGTCTCATCTATTTCTTATTTGTATCACCAGGTTAGGAGAGTATACATGAGATAATCAGAGATATTGAACCATAATTAATAGATTAGACTCCTTATGAATAAAATAACAACGAAAACCATAAAGTTCAACAAAAAGTAGCATAGACTAAATGCAATGCAATGTCTTGGATTGGATCCTGAAGCAAAAAAAAAAAGATTAGTGGAAAACTGCTGAAATCCAAAGTGTGGATTTAAGTGAACATTACAGTTCACTGAAAAGATTTATTAATCTGACCTAGCTCAGTTTTAATTTTCAGAAACAAGTAACTCAACATTGAAAGAACTTAGATGGAAAGTTTAAGATAGCATCATCATATCACATACATCAGAACTACATTATTTATGTAAATCATGGTAGCAATCACATCACTACATCAGAGTCCTATTTTTGAAGTTAGCAATTTCCATGTACTGACTTCAGGAGACAGAAAAATGTTCCATTAAAAGTATGTCACTCCAAAACAATCCTCCTGTAACTTATAAAAGCTTCATAAAATGAAATGCTGAAGGTCCTGAGCAAAACCCACAATAACTGTTAAAAAGCTTTTAATGGAGTCTTGATGTTTCTCAGTTCATGATTCTGGAATACTGGTGATTTTCAAATGATATAGCATAACACAACACTATCCATTTAATAAAATTTTAAAAACTAAGAATACTATACATGACTAAAACAGAAATCTAAATACAATATAAAACTTCCCCAGTGCATTCTTAGAGTTCAATGGAATACTATTTCAATTTTAAAATCTAGCTTCAAAGAAAAAATTTTGTTTCATCAGTATAAATGAGTTGCACAATCAGTCATTACAGTAAGATTAATTGTAATATGTCAAGAATACCACTACCTTGCTAATTTTAAAAGGTCTCCTTTAAATGACTGCTAAATCTCCAGTGTAGTGTTACTATCAAGGAGATGGAAACAAAATTTAAATATACAAGCAGAGTGTACATTTTGAGGCAAACGTTTAAGTTAACCAATAAGAAATTTTTTAGATATAAAATACTGAGGTCATTCAAAAAACAAAAAGCTTTTGCGTGACTATTAAAAACAAAGAGGTTGTGGAAGCAAAATATAGTAACAGAACAATGAACACGGTATCTCCATTAATCCATAATTATCTTTCTTAAACCTTTTACTATCTTCCAAGTCTAACTTGAAAGGCCAAAAAATATCAGGTGTGAAGACTAGATCCTTCTGTACTTGTTTCCAAGCTCACCAGGCAATTATTCAGGTATAAGTCAAGCAAATTTAGTCTTTTTTATTCCTCATTTACTTCTTATCCGATACATTTATTTCTGTTACAACTTAACAGCAGAAGGTGGAAAACAGGCTATTCCATTTATATGGAGGGTTACATCAAAAACAGAACAACTAAACAGTGATCCTAACACAATGTTATTCAGTTCAAGCAGCTTGAATTACAGTATGGTACAGATGATTGCTAAGTAGGTAACAGGATAACCTGCATAGATAAAGGTTTACAGATAATTTTGTTTGTTTGTTTGTTTTTTTGAGACTAGGTCTCGCTATTGTTGCCGGTGGAACTGCAGGCTCATGTTGCCTGGGGTACCACGGACTCAAGCAATCCCCAGCCTCAGCTTCCCAGGTAGCTGGGATTAACAGGTACGCACCACCATGCCCAGCTAATTTTTTGGAACTAGGTCTTACTACGTTGCCCCAAGCAGGACTCAAACTGCGATCCCTTGTCCCCGTGGCAGCTTCCTAGGTGGCGGCTTACAGGCATGAGCCACCATGCCTGGCCTTGGTTTACAGATAGTTCTATCTTACTAAGCACAGAAAAAGAATTATACCAAAATGAAGACAAAGTTGGAGGGAAACTCAACTATAATTTCCTTAAAATCTCTTTAATATTTACACTATGGGTACTATAATAAATTTATGGTTTGCAGGCTTTAAACATCAAGATTTTAATTATCAAACAGTTTTATGTTAAACTAATTTTAATCAAACTCAAGAGTAAAGAAAATATCAACACAACAGGGTCCCTTTTATAACTTGCTAAAATATACCATCTGGTTCAGAGTACTAACTTTACAAAGGATCTTTGAGACTGGACCTCAATCTACAAAAATGAAATGAATGCTTAGAGTTTAGAACTAATATCCCAATTTTCAGTTTCTCTGCTCTTTGCTTTAGCGTACACGATATCGCCTATTTTTGAACTGAGTTACCAGCTCAAAGAGATGCACTCTACTAAATTTCTACTACGAAACAAATTTTAAAACAAGTATCAGTAATCTATACAAATTTAGTGTCCACTGCCTATACATTTCCTATGAGATCTTCATTTCTCTTTTCAGTCTTTACTGCTAATATTCTAGCACCTAGGTACTTCAAATATTTCTGCCCCATCCCACCCCACCCCACAATAAAACTAAACTAAAGGGGATGGTGTTCCTTATGCTTCCAGAGCATTCTGGGAATTCCCAATTTTTTTTTCCATATAAGTTAATGGTTACACCATTGCCAGACTCAAGAACAACATACCAATTAGTAATGCATACTTTTGGATTGGGGGTGGGGGACAGGACAGGACCTGTATAATTTCCCAGGAACCTGGAATGAGGATCCTGGAAACCTGAGTGAAGATGACATAAAGCTTTTACACTACCAGATCAGCATTGTGTGAGCCAGAGAGTTGTCAGAGAAGGCAAAGTTGAAGACCAGAGGAGGGTGGAGAAGGGGGAGATAGGAGGAAAAAATGCTAAGTGAGTAGAGTGATGATCTGAAGAGATGATTTACCAACAAAACAGAGCAAGTAACCATTCTGCTAGAGAATACATGATGGAGAAGGGGCATGTATCACAATCCATGGCATGTCACCTAGTTGTATGTCATTTCTTATCTGTCCTTGGATATCTGCTGCCTGTTAAGTTGCCTACTGTATTCTTTCAATAAATCCCTGTTTGACTGGAACAAGTATGAGTCAGCTTCTGTTCCCTACAGGCAAAACACTTAGCAATATATTAGGTCCTGCAGCAGATATAAAGATGAGAGATACCCCTTCTCTCCAACCTCAAGGATAATATAGTTAGGGACAGCTAGGTATACAGTAACTGCTGTGGTAAATTACTATATTAAAAAGGTAAGGCCCCACTCCTTGTCCAGCAAGTAAGTCTGGGAGACTGAAATAGATAAGGGAGTGGACAAGACTTCCCTGGGAACTGGGCTGTTAAGTTGATGATGCAGATCACCAGTCAGCACACACCCAAGACTAGACCTCCTAGTCAGTCAATGGTGCCTGGAGTCTCAGGACCTTCAGTCTCTGCACAGTAGACTTCTGTCTCTGCTGATTCTCTTAGCAGCGTATTTCATAAACCTGCCTTTTCTGTTCTCCACTGTTTCTGGTACATTACTACACCCCTGCATCTACAATCTACACCCCAATACTTCCCCAGCACAATAACCATAAGAGGCATAAAAAGCATTATACAGTTTCAGAGGACAGACCATATCAAGTGCAGAACATCAAACAGGTTTCCTGGAAGAAAGAGAAGGTACTAGTAACCATAATAGATGATAGTTTGGGATTTCTTAAAATGTATTTGCAAGATGTAGGTTACAAGAATGAGAGCAAGAATTGTTCAAAAAAGGTTTTAGTTTTCAACTTATATGATTCTGAGGCTGACGCAGTAAGAGAAAAGTTCACAAAAGGTGGATCTGGGGGACAGATGTTACGAGAAGAGGCAAGTGTTGGAATGGATGTATTGTCTTTAGTGGCAACAAGTAGAGTTCAAGTCACTGGGGGAACAGGAGACAGAGGAACCATCTCATGTGCAGAAAACAGATTTCTCAAAAATAAAAAATAAAAAAACCAAAATACAAACAAACAAACAAACAAAAACCCCCCTGTCCTTTAAAAGGAAAGAAAAGACTTCACAATTATGTAGGATATTTTTTTTCAAGCGGAACATTCCAATTTTACCTAGTTACAAAATTTCTTGGTCAAAGATCAGGGACTTTAAGCACAGAAGTTAGGTAGTATTGCAAAAGAACCACCTGATTTTCTCTCTTAAATATGGTTTCTCCTCCAAGAAAAGTACACAAATTTTGCTAACAATTTTAGAGTTTGTGGGCATTCTGAAGTCCCTAATGGGTACCCACACCCAAGGTCTTAAGAAAGGAAAAAGACGGTAAGCTGTGGAAGAAGCAGAGAAAGAAAGGGCAAAGTTGGGAAGGAAGAGGAAATAGCTGCAGAGACCCAGCCACCCCCTACCCTCCCAAGAAACCAGAGGATGAAGCAGATGAGCACCATGGGGAAGGGAGAGAGTAAAGAGCACAAGGCTTCAGATTTCACCAACCTTCTCTAAAACAGGAAGTACTTTTATCACAGAAAACTGCCTCAAAATTGAAGGGTTTCTTTGTAATAGTGCAGATAAGTTTAACAGACTAAAAGTTATTAAAAACAAAACAAAACAAAACATAGAACCCAAAGAACCAAAATTATAGCTAATGGTCGTGTATTTGAAGTTGAGTTGCTGATGAAATTGCATTTAGAAAATTTAAGCTAATTACTGAGGATGTTCAAGGCAAAAACTAACTGCCTGACTTAACTTTCATGGCATGGATCTTACCCATGACAAAA
Organism: Uropsilus gracilis; assembly: GCA_004024945.1. Taxonomy (NCBI): domain Eukaryota; kingdom Metazoa; phylum Chordata; class Mammalia; order Eulipotyphla; family Talpidae; genus Uropsilus; species Uropsilus gracilis. The sequence goes on from PVHY01012161.1 coordinate 6,841, forward strand.
TGTGCTCATGATCAAAAAATGGCAGTCCAGGACTGAAGCTCAGGTTAATGTCAATACTGATGGTTATTTGATTTGATTAATCTATTCTGTGTTAGTTTTATTAAAAAAAAAAAAAGATTTGGAAGACTTTTATGCTCAGCACCAAGAGGTTCCAAGTCCAGCAGATGATGGAACTCACCACCACAGGTGAAGACAAATGACTTAGCTGGCCAACACAGGGAAAGACTGAGCTTGCCAATTTATCCATCTACTCTATCATGTCTATGTTATAAAAGTGAAAATGCTGAAGAAGCCCACGTTTGAACTGGGAAAACTCAGGGAGCTCAGATGAAAGTAGTAGTTCTGGAGAAGCTACCAGGGATGAGACAGGAACTAAAGTTGAATGAGCTGATGGATATGAGCCACCAGCCCAAACTCTGTTTAAAACTCACTTTCATGGTAACAAAGTCTTTTCTGTGTTATTTTTAAAAAAGGAAAAAAATTTAAAAATTAAAAAAATAAAAAAGGAAATGAAGTGTTCATTCAGGACGTAAAATAATAAATAGCACATTCATTAATGGACAGTCTCATTTTCAATAATAAGCATTTTCAGCCAATAACATGCAGGTATTCAAATGTGAATAATCAATTTAAAGCCTCGATACTATTAAAAAAACTTGCAAACAGCACACTTGTATCCCTTCCTATACACTATACCCTGGTTGGCAAGCTTTGCAGAGTAAGTCTTTCTATAGAATATTTCTATAGAATGATTAAACACTAATTTGACATATCCAGATTTCCCCAAAAAACAATTAAAGGAATCCAAACCAAAAGTATTCAAACGATTATGGTACTTAAGTCTTTCTTCATTGTAGTAATTCAGCCCACACTAGCTTCTTAATTTGATTATTGTACTATAATGTGTAACATTCCTTTCAATTTCATAACTAGTCAGAGCTAGTACTCACTGAGCTAGTACTATGTGCCAGGCTGTTTTATTTTATATTATATTATTATTTTATATTTATTTCATATTTAAACCTCACACCAAGCCTATGACGTCCCTCTATTTTTTCCCATGTTAAAGATGAGGAAACTGAGGTGAGAAAAATGGAGTGAAGTTTACAGTTGTTAAATGGGAATTAGAATTTGAAACAGTGTAACTTCAGAGCCCATTTTGTTAATCACCGGGCTAGACTATATCCTTGTAAGTAAATATTAATGAACATGTACTCTATGCCAGAAGAGACAAGGTAAGTAGATCTTAACTTAGACTAAGTTCAACTATTTCACAATGATGAAGTGAAAAATGACTTGCAGGCACAGTTTTACACTGCTTAACATTTTGGTCAATGATATATGGTATGTAAGTCTGGGAGTCCCAACAGGCTCTACCATAGCTTAAGTGTGCAGCAGAGACTATTCTATGTAGGTTTGTGTAATTATACCCTGTGATGTTTGCACAGCAAAGAAGTCAGCTGCCAACCTATTTCTCAGAAAGTATCCCTCCCTATCATTAAGCAAAGTATGAATGTAGAGCAAGGAAGGGAATCTATAGCAAAAATAAGTTACTTGTATACTGTGATGGGTGTATTTTTTACAGAAATAGCAAGGAAGGTTATCTTCACATATGTCCAAGCAAAACCATCCGACTCTGCATTATTTGAATTCTTTTCTTAACTTGCTCAAGACTATTAAAAAAAAAAAAAAACCACTTTTAAAAAGGAATGAAATTGACAAAAACAAAAAGCAAATGTTTTGCAAAAGCAAAATGCTTTAGCATTTTTTTGATTTTTAAATACTGCTTTTCAAGTTCCCAAAATCATTGTGTTTAATATTGTTTTTAATTAAATGTACTATTTATAAAGTCCTGAATAAAGATTTTTCTAAACATTGGACAAGTTCTGCTTGCCAAAGTTTTGTCTGCCAAATCCTGCCATTTGGAAAAAATGCCTCATAGTCTATAATTTTATTTACAACAGGCATTAGCCCCGTTGTAATGTCTGATAATTCATGTAGACCAGAAAACTCACAAACGAAGACAATTTAGTTTCATAACGATTTGATCAACACAGAAAATATAACAGCTCGAGTGTGGTGGCTAACAATACATCTGAAAGGACTCAAGAGGTCATGTTTAACATTAGCTGGCCCGGGTTTATCAACAGTAAATATTTAAGGAACACCTTCCATGCTTATTCACAAATGATACCTGTGCTATGGAGAGTGGCAGTCTAGAACTACAAATTGAATTTATGTGTTTTAAAAGATGGCTATCCAAACTGAAAATTAAAATTAAATTCTAGTGCATAACCTCCCCTCACACCCCAATATCCAAAAATATCAGGGCTTCTGAAACCTACAAACAACCAACTATGTTAACATGAAGAGGCCAGCAGGAACACACACATCCTGGAGTAAGAAGTCAATCTTGGATCACAGCAGTCTATTTTCTGGAAATTCACATCATCAAAATTTAGCACTTCCCTGAATGAGACTTCTTTTTATTAAAAAAAAAAAAATCAGTTGTTTTAAAAAGTAAAGTTCCATTGCTAAGAAAAGTATAAGTTCATTAGCCTACTTAGTCTTCGCTAAGAGATCCTGAGAAAATACTAACAATGAAGATCTGTGGCTTGACTTATTGGTAAGTCAATGCCAGGGTATTTTTCATGACTTAGAGAGCGTCTAGAAGCCAATGTCTGGTCTCTCAATTTTAAAACTAATGGTGAAAAACTCATCCACATGAATGGAAGAGCTGCTATGAGAAAGGTTTTGCATCCCTAATATCAGGTAATGAATGTCAGGTAGTTCCTGTAAGTGAATAGTTCTAGTTTGAAGAGACTAAAAAAGAGAACACAGCTTACCAGAAGTCTGGTACAGCCTTTACAGCAAAAACATTCAGTTTTGAAATCGATCCTGCCGGGCACGGTGGCTCGTGCCTGTAAGCTTCAGCCTATGTAGCGGCCGGGCTTAGGGGTCGCGGTTCGAGTCCCGCCTGGGGCCTGAAGCGAGACCTAGTTCCAAAAAACACCTGGGCGTGGTGGCGCGCGCCTGTAATCCCAGCTACCTGGGAAGCTGAGGCTGGGGATTGCTTGAGTCTGTGGTACTCCGGGCAACGTGAGCCTGCGGTTCCACAGGCAAAAATAGCGAGACCTAGTCTCAAAAAAACACACACACACAAAAAAAAAAAAAAAAAAAAAAAAAAAAAAAAAAAAAAAAAAAAAAAAAAAACCACGAAATCGATCCTAAGACAATTCCATTCTCACTGCAATCATCCCTAGCACCTTTTTTAGCAACTCCCAAGATACTGCCCACTAAATCTTCTAACACAAACCTCAAACCAACCATTCCTAACATTTCTTCAAGCTCATATGATGTCCCAAGGGGAGGAGATAGGAAATCATAATAAAAATTAGTGCTTGAAAAGGATGAAAATGGACAGACAGCCTCGCTACCCAAGGCCTTTTCCTTTCTGCCAGACAAGTGTCGTTCATCTCCGTCATCCACCTTCCTGTTCTAGATAACACAGGGTTCCTTCACCTTACCAATAACTCAAAACGTCCACTCTAACAAACGACAAGGCCCTTGCTGTGACCACTCTGCCCTTCTCGCAACACTTAATCATCCAAGCCTCTCAGCTCTATGCAGTCACGAGCGTATCACCACGCTCCACACTCACAAAACATCATAAAAGCCCGATACACGCTCTCCCGCCTCCTTGCTACTAACACATTCCTACTCTTGCAAAACCTCCCCTAATAGCAGCTCTTCCTTGATGGGCTTTCCCATATTATTCTGAACACACTCTCAAGGTCCAATCGCCCCAGCACTTCCAAGTTCTCGTGGGCACACACCATTCCCGCACAGGGTCACACCCTCCCCAGTCTAATTCCTACAACTCCTAACCCCACCCCCTTGTTACAATCTCCCAGGCCTCGGCAATCAAGCCAACACCCCGCCCCAAACCCGCCCCGCCCTCCAGAGCCCTTTGGGGTCCCTTCCGCCTGGGGGGACCGACCCCGCCCCCCGGCTCAGGGTTCCCAAGTGTCCAGGCTCTCCCCAGCACCCACCAACCCCGCCCCGGCCCCTCACCTAGTAGCAGCAGCTTCACTTCTTTGGCCGCTTTCTCCCCGTCTACCCGCAGGTTGCGGTCGATCATCTTGCTCCGCTCCACCGCCGCCTTGTCCTCGGCGCTCAACGTGCAGCCCATGGCGGCGGCGAGAGAGGGGACCGCGTCCGGACTCACTCACACACCGCGGAGACTGCGGCACGACTGGCTGAAGCAGCGTCTAGTGCTGGGCGGCGGCCCTCTCTCGCCCCGCTCCCAGAGGAACCGGATATCCGGTGCTTACGACACTTCCGGCTGCGCCTCGCGGCGGTCGCGGCTCGAACCTGTCCCGCGGAGCGAGAGGCGGTGCAGCCGGAAGCGGAAGTGGCCGGGAGCTGCGGGAAGCTGGGCGGTTGTTCCGCGGGATAGCGGGGTTCTCTTGAGCTCGCTGTGCTGCGCTCGTCCTTAATCCCCTTTCACCTTTTTGGCCGCCTTATTTGGATAAATGTAGAAAAACTGGGAACTGGACTTTCCAATTCATGGCGCTCTAGACTTACGAGGTCATCCAGCTGGGTCTGGGTGGGGGGGTTGGGGATTTCCAAATAAGAGCTCACTACCCGCTTTGGTATTTCTGCGAATTTCTTACGGGCCAGAAAGCCCCTTTGATTTCTGGCTCTGCAGAAATCAATCAGAACCCCGACCCCAAGTGTAGGACACTCTTCCGGAGTCGTCTCAGCCAGATCCGTGGAATGGGCAGGACGAGGGTCCGGACCACCCCTCACATCTGAGGTTTTCAAGAACGACCATACTTAGGACTTGACGGTTCCCTTTCTGCCCTCTCCTTGGCCCACCACCACTGCTTTCAAAAATGTGCCCTGGTCCTTGTGCCATCACAAGTACGAGTTCCCGTGGACTTGAGAGTTGCCCCACTTCTGTGTTGGCAAAGGGACTCTTGAAATCACCAGCAGATACTCATTACCTGAAAGGTAAGCGCGTAGTTCCTGCATCAAGTTTCCAAGCTGCCTTTCTACAATGCAAGCTAGTTGCAGCGCTAACGGGACGTCCTGCGTTAGGGATTTAGACAATTTTACCAAGATTAGTCGATCTCAGCGCCATACCCCAAAAGAAATCAGTGCATCCTGTGAGTTTCCTAAAAATTTCCTGTTGTGGTAAACCCCACGCTCCCCCCCCCAAAAAAAAAGGGGGCGGGGGGAGTTAAGAGTAAAGCTTGCCACTGAGCTTTCACAGCCCCTGAAAATTAATTTGTGACCTATGAAAGATCCAGATTGGTAGTCTTTTTACTCGTAATTCTGGGGTCTACCATTGAAGGTGACCCTAAATTACCTTTATAAACAAATGTTTTTGTGGTGATGATTCATTAGAGGGATTTAAGAGCAGCCTAAACAACCTTATACTCTTACAGTGCCAGTTCTTCAGTTTGAAATCTCCCACTCAATTGCAAGTGACTGTTAGAATAAAAGGGACTGCTTTTCCATAACCTACACTTAATAGGGGGAAAAGGCAAGAGGAAAGGGAAGAAAAAGAAATAGTGAGTAACTATTTGCCAGGAATGGCTAGGTGCTCCCATGGCTCCTCTCCAAATCCTCACCACAGCCCTGTGAGGTAGGTAATGTTATCCCCATTTGTGAAGATGAGGACATCGGCTCGGAGAATTTAAGCATCTTTCTCAAGCTCTCCCAGTACATAGATCTCCTCCCAAGTTCACCCCTTTTCTGTACTGCCACTGAAAATATTCAGGGGGAGTTCTAACAATGTTTTTATCTCCTAGTAGGTATTACCCCCACACCACCACCTTGCAGGAAGAAGTAAGACAGGACAGTTGCCTCAACCTGTTGGTTTTCCAGTGGTGTCTGAGAGGTCATGTTTTGTCCACAGAGAGCTTTCAGAGCTCAGGATGACATAGACCAAGGGTCCCTAGGGATGAGAAAGCTAGAAGGTGGCCTGCAGAAATTGTTTCACCATTCTCAGCATGGTAAAGGAGTTTTTATTTCCTTCATGGTTGATCCACTTAGGGAAAAAATAAATGGCAGCTGAACCAGCAAATGTCAAATTCAGTAATAAGTGCTAGCGAGATCATAGTGTCAGGAATAAAGATACCCTGCTTTTCAGGATAGCCGCGTGGCAGCTTGAATCACAGATATCCTTACTCTTAAAGCTTTTTTCTCCGATGTTTTTGAAGGAAGGGTTGGAGGGCAAAGGGAAAGGCCAGATAAATTAATAAAATGGCTGCCAAACAATGTTTCATGCCCTCTTCTTCCCCGCCCCCTTACATAGACCTGCACCTTTTCTGTTTCTACTGAGCTCACACTGCCATCTGCTGGCCATGCTTAGGGGCCTACTAGCTGATCAGTGAAGTTTGGAAGCTGTTTCCCCTATCTAGGAATGAGGTTCCTCCTTTGTGATTAAAGGGGGGGAGAAAGAACACATCTTTGATCCCAAAGACTCTCCTTGATCCATCTACCACCTAAGAGATTTCTTGCAATGTAATAGGTAATAGAGTAAATTTAGTAATGGGAGGATAGAATCCTGGAAATTCTCCTAGAACTGAAGGGAAAAGCAATTTGCCCAGGTTCTTTTCATTTTCACCCTCTACACTTTCATGGCGTGTAGAGTTGTAGTGTTTTGCTGCAGTGGATTCAACTCTCAGAAGTGAGAACCATGTTCGTGTTCTTCGATGTATTTCTCACACACTTTCTACAAAACTTTACCGGATATAAATGCTGTATAAAAATTCATCTGATGGAATTAGACTGAATTCCCAAAGGCAGTGACCATATACATACCCTCTATGAGTTCCAGAGCATACTGGGTATTCAGCTAGTAAGCTCTGGGTTGTACTGAAGGAGTCGATGTTGATATCAATATGACTTTATCATAAAAAGTATTTATTGGCTGTTCAAAGGGGAAACTATCCCACTCCCACCAGCCCATCTTCCCCTTTGACACTCAGTAAACCAGGAATTCTTTCAGATACAGACCACATCACCTTCTGGTCCTACCTCAAGCCTTAAATATTAGCTGACTCGTTGAAGGAAGTGGGATGGACAGGTAGTCCCAGGTGGATCTCCTGTCCGGCTTGCATTTATTCCCCTTCCTTGAAAATACCACCACCAGTACCAGTCAACATAGTTCCTGCAGTTTCAATTAGTGAACTACTGAGCCCAACTCCTGTGCCCTCTCTCCAACCCAGGGCTGCAGAGGGAGAGTTGTAAGTCATCACTGAAGCTAATTTTGAGAGCAGTGATTGGAAGTAGGGAGGCATTTAATGGACCATGGAAACCCTACCCTTCCCATTCCCAACCTTAGTCTCTTGCACCCAATTGTCCAAGGGGCTGGAGGTGGGTCACTGCCATGAGGAGAGAGATCAGGGAGGCCAGTCCTAGGGAAAAAAAAGATGTGTAGTGTTATTGATCGGGGTGATTACCTGGCCTTCTGTATCCAGCCGCCTTAGCAGTTCAAATGCTAATGTCCATCTTCAGCTACCCGGTCCCCACTCTTTATATAAACCTTTATCCTAAAAGGAAAGGAGACAGAGCTATCCTGCCTTATTCTTCCCTCTGCTGAGATCCAGCCCAAGGCTGACCTCCTGTGCCCTGGGGAGACACAGGAAAATAGAGCCAAAAGATGTTTGTGGAGGTGGGGGGAACCGGATACAGTCAGATTTCCTGTCTTCTGCTGGTCACGCCCTGGTAGTCATTCCTCTTGCCTCTGACCAAACTCAGGAGAGGAATCTGCCCACTTTTCAGGTGACCTTTCACTTTAAGGAAAATTCGGGTTTAAAACCAGGGAAGATGTATTAACTAAAAGGAAACCGTCAGCTGTAATTTAGCTCTTTCTAAACCTAGCAAGGAAATGAGGCGACACAAGTCATTATCTTACCTTCCTTGGGTGCAATTACTGCCCTGGACAATTTACACTGAAAAATGAAGTCTCCTGATGGGTCCCCAGAATAACCAAACCTGGCCTGCTGCTCTGCCTCCTCCAGCTCCTCCCCTTAGAATTTCCCTGCTCTGTGAGACATGGAAAGCTCATGGGTTGAGAAGCATCATCTCACCTTTGTCACCCTTTACTCTCATCACCATCTCACCAGGTCCCCTCCCCTAGTCAAGAATCATAGCCAGGTCCAAGGCTTTAGCCACACATCCATCCCGTTGGCTCTGTTCCTGACCCAGAAACACTAAGCAAAAGCTGTGTGCGGAGACCCCAGCCCCAGCCCCAGGTAGCTGAGAGAAGATGATCCTTCAAGGTGGTCCTTGCAGGCATAACTGGCCCCCAGCCCCATCTCCCTCCAGGTGTCCAGCGGCCCATCATGATTCTAGTCGAGGTGAGGGGGCAGGACGGAGGTAGCTGTCCGACATGATCATGTCGCTGGTGAGTTGCTGCTCTAGGAACTCGGAGGTTTCCTCAGCTATCTGGCCTGGGATTCGAAAGTCAACCGCAGGTGGCTCCTGCTTGGGGCTGGGTAGAGGTCGGGCACCCCAGGACTCCGTGGGACAGCCTGTCCCCTGAAGGAACTGCAGGAAGTTCTCCTCGATGGAGCCCTCCCGGCTAGGTAGCCTCAGCTCCTCCTCTGGCGCTGACTTGAAGAAGCAGACAAACTGCTTGCTGAGCTCCCCCCGGATCTGCCGGTTGAGACAGCCATAGAAGAAAGGGTTGGAGGTGAAGCAGAAGTAGCCTATCCAGGTCACCACGCTCTCCACCTGCCCAGCTGAAATGGGTTGAGCACTCAGGGCAACGTAGAGGTGGAAAGAGAAGTAGGGCAGCCAACAGAGCAGGAACTGTCCCCCCACAGCCAGGAGGACCACTGCTGCCTTCCCTCCCCCAAACGTCCGATGTGGGGTGGTCTGGGGGGCCCCCGAGCTGGTGACCATCGTCGAGCGACTGCTGAGAGACTCGGAGCGTTGTCGGGGCGTCTCCATCCACGTGGGCAGCGGTCCGTGCTGCATGGCAGCCACGCGGGCCACTCGGAACATGCTGCAGTAGACCACCAGGATCAGGAGCAAGGGCAGCAGGAAGTAGAGGACTGCAAAGACCACCACGAACAGCTGGCAGTAGGCACTGTGGCTCCATTGGAGTGAGCAGCCTGGGGGGATGCTGGGAGCGCCCTCGTCCCAGGAGACCCTTCCCAACACGGGCACAGACGCCATCGCCAAGGCCTTCACCCACACACCCACCAGCACGGAGGCCACCAGCCCCAGGGTCATGCGCACCTCGTAGCGCATGGGATGGACCACGTAGTAGTAGCGCTCCACATTGATGGCCGACACCGAGAGGATGGCCAGACTGACAAAGCAGATGCTCAGGAACAGGTAGAGGCGGCAGGCGACCTCCCCGAAGAGGTTGTGGTCAAAGAGGGCGGAGCTGGAGAGCATGGCCAGGGGCATGAGGGTCAGGGCAGCCAGCAGGTCCACCAGGCAGAGGTGGAAGACGAAGACAAATTTTCGGAGGGCGGGCGTCTTGGCGATCACAGCCATCACAGCAGCGTTGCCGGCCACGGCCGTCAGGTCCAGCAGGAGCATGAAGAAGAGGGCCACAGATTCTGAAGCCACGTCCCGTAGCCCCACTTCGGGGACCCCGCTGGCAGTAGAGGGACCTGGGGTTTGAGGGACCCTCCCCAAAGTAGATGAGTTCCTGGATGGCTGGGGGAGGGGGGAGGACTCCATGGGGCGGAAGGAGGACACCCGGGGCACCTCCTGTCACGAGCCCATCCCCCATCCTAGTCCAGGGACCCTGGGATGGCCAGCTCAGGCCCAGGCTTCCCAGTTGGGGGGTGAAGGAAGGTGCAGGAGCAACGCCTGTGGAGCCGCTGGGGCAGATAGGTATGTATCGCCAGGCTTCCGGGCTGGGCTATAGGGGATGAGAGTCAGACCAGTAACCGGGGGGGCTCAGGAACTCATCTCTCCTTCTGGGGAGGAGGTACTTCTGGGTGCCCTTTTGTGACTGACTGGGAAGACACAGATGGAGAGGCAGGAGCCTCACCCCCTCAGTACTTGGCCTGCAGAGTACTGTCCAGCTCCTTCACTTCCGTTCCTCTCTTCTCCACACCCTTCTCCCCTTGCAAGGACTATTGGGCAGAGACCTTAAAGCCTGTCTCACTTTCCCAGGATCCTACAGCTAGTAGATTCCCAGGGGCAAAGTCGCTTATGTAAATCTGCTGAGTTCTTGCCTCCTCAGAATGGCAGGAGCTGTTGGGGGGTAGCCGGAGCACAAGATGGGGTCCCCAGTCCCCCGCCTGGGGATTATTATCTGTGATTCTTCTGGACTTCAGTTTCCTCGTAAAGGCATCTGTAAAAGGAAGGGAATAACAGCAACTTCACTGCCGTGTTTAGAGGACTCTGATCCTGTGAGATTTGTTAGCAGCAACACTAACAATAAATAAGTGATCTAAGCCCTGGAGATAGATTCACCTTTATTTATTTATTTTTTTTGAGACTAGGTCTTGCTATTTTTGCCTGTGGAACCGCAGGCTCACATTGCCTAAGGTACCACAGACTCAAGCAATCCCCAGCCTCAGCTTCCCAGGTAGCTGGGATTACAGGCACATGCCACCACACCCAGCTAGTTTTGGGGACTAGGTCTCGCTGTGTTGCCCCGAGCAGGGCTCGAACCACAATCCCTAGCCCCGGCCACTTCTTAGGCTGAAGCTTACAGGCACGCGCCACGATGCCCAGCTTTAGATTCACTTCTTTTTTCTCGAAGGGAAATCTAGTTTTACGACCTTTCATCTTGAGGTCAACCTTACAGAGAGTTGTTTTGTTTTTTGGTATTTCTTTAATTTTACTTACTATTTTTCGATTTACTCATTCTAATCCTGACACAAACCCTAGCACCTGTCTATTACTTTTTACTCTCATTTTGTAGTCGATCAAGCAGTGAGAGAGGGTAAGGAACTCACCGAAGGTCACAAAGCTAGTAAGTGGCGCACACAGTCCGGGCGCAGAGCCGGGTGGTCTGGCCCTGGGGCCAGCCGTCTCGCCCACCGTGCCATGCTGTGCTTGATGGTGCCCTCTGCCGCAGCCGCTGGAACAGAATGAGCATTCAGTGAATATTCATTGAATTTGAACCATCTCTGAAAATGCCTCTCACTGGGCTCCACTAAAAAGAGATCTCCTGGAAAAGAGGAAGACTACATCTGTCTCCTCTGATAGCATCGCCCCCCAAGATAAAAGCTGTCACTTGGGAAATGTTGAGAAGGTGCAGTTCAAACAGTATCCCGGCTGGGAGGACACAGATCACTCATCTGCTGCTCCACATCAGGGAGAGCATTCATTCCTTGAAAGCTGCCCTGCTCCGCTGCACGAGAGCTTCTCAAGGCCACCCCATCCTGGAGGTGGGAAGGGAGCTGCTCCTGCACCTCCTAGCTGCCCAAGTCTCTGGGCCCTGGAGCTGGACTTGGGAAGATCCCACCCCCAACACCCTGTGGCTCCAGGACGGCCAGCAGTTACAGAACACGGAGGGAGGGATCTGTGTGGGTGGGAACCAGGTAGGTGTGAACAAGGTATGGTGGGAGTGGATGAACATAAGTCAAAGGAAATTGGAAGAAACTGGGAAAGAAAGAAGTCTGGTTGCCATGCCTTTCCTTTCTCTTGACCAAGTGGCACATCAGATCTGTTTTGTGTGTCTCGTTCTCCATGCTGAGTTTGCATCTCATTGGAATGAGTTGCCAGTGTAACTCAAAATTTTTTTCACTTATACTAGCCTTGCATCCAGAGCCCCTCAGTTTAGTCAGCTAAGGAGTGCAAATTGGAGGCAAAAAGCCCCCTGCCAAGTGCCAGGGGCTCCCTGTACACAGGTTACAAGTCCCCTGGGTCACAGTTTCTGTACCTGTAGAATGGGTTGGACTGGATGACCTCCAGTCTTCCTATGTATGTCAGCTTTTTGTTTTGTTTTGTTTTTTTGAGACTAGGTCTCGCTATTTTGGCCCATGGAATCGCAGGCTCTCGTTGCCCGGGGTACCACAGACTCAAGCAATCCCCAGCCTCAGCTTCCCAGGTAGCTGGGATTACAGGTGTGCGCCACCACGCCCAGCTATTTTTTTGAAACTAGGTCTCGTTACGAGCCCCAGGCGGGACTCAAACCGCGATCCCTAACCCTGGCTGCTTATAGGCTGAAGTTTACAGGCACGAGCCACCATGCCCGGCTGTATGTCAGCTTTTGATGTATGTATGGGGCACCAGGTGGCAGTGGGCAGTGGCTGCTGAATTTAAACCCCCCATCATTTTTCTGGTTGGGATAAATAGGCCCATGATGGGGGTTGGCAGACAGAGTCCATCCCCCCTCCCTGATTCTAGCCTCACAGTCAACACTGGTTTTTCACAGGCCCACCAGCCTCGAACTCATTTACCTCCGAGAACTCCATGCACCCAGTGGGTGTTAGGGACAATGTTGTGAACTGCATCAAACTCAGACGGATCGATTGAGGCCCTGCCCCCTAGTACAACTGCAGGCATTCTCAGGCGCGTGGTGGGCCGTGTGTGTGCCAGCAAGGGCACGCTCCTAGTCAGGCTACCTGGGCTCCTGGACTAGAAACAGCCCTAGTTTGGGACAACTGCCTGGCGACGTGGCTCTTCCCAGCACCAGAAGGCTCCCTTCCTGGTTAAACTGGTTACAGAGACTTGGGGTCTGCAGAGATGAAAAGAGGAACCGAAAGTGGAGGTGTCAACTTCTCATAAGACAGTCTCTCAGGAAAAAAGGTGGGAACAATCCCCACCCCTACCTCTCTGTGACTTCTACGTCCTGCTACCTGCGAATGGAGGCCGGAAGACGTGATCCGAGGCCCTGGGAACCGCAGGAGCAGCGGCCCATGGTGTCTGCCAGGACGTCAAGAGTCTGTCAACAGGGCCCACCCAGGGCCCCAGGCCGAGGGGAGCGGACACGGTTCCCACGTGGAGATGGAGGAGGGTTGTGCGGCCATGATGGGGCCCCAGGCAGGAAAGACACTGGGCATGTCTTTCTTCCCCTTGGCCTTGCCAGTCGCTCCACACTGACTCCTAAATCCCAGGATTTAGGAGCTGGACCCTCCTCCTCGCAGATGGACCCATGTACCCGCTTCCCCTCACCCCCTCACTGACGGACTAGGGGTGACGGCCAGGGGGCCGTGTGGAGTGACCTTTCGTAAGGAAACCCAGGGAGCCTCGCTCCACTCCCAGCTCCCAGCATCCTGCCTCCTTCGATGCTCTCTCGCCCTCCCACAGCTTCCTTCAGCCATCCCTACCTCACCTCCAGGACCTCTCGGTACCTGGGAGGCTTCGCCACCGTAGGGACTGAGGTCTGGGCCTCTGGCAGGGGCACGCTCAAGTTACAGATGGCCTTGCTCCTGGATGCAAGATGTACATAAGCGCCCAGCCCAAGGCCACAGACATAGCGTGGGGATTCGCATGCACCTGTTTCCTGGACACACAGCTTCCATCCCAAAGAGCCAAGCCCAGCCTGCCCTCAGACAAGAACATGCCCCCCCCCCAAGCCAGAGAAGACTTCCAGGGGGCTACGCTAGCTCTCCCCGGCAGAGTCGCCTCCACCCTGGACGCAGAGTTGCCCATTGGCCTGGATGCCAAAAGACCCGTTCCCAGGATGTGGGGGACTCATCTGGGTGACATGGACCCCGAGAGATGGGGAACTCCGTGTGCCTGTAGGATGTAGGTCCTCCAGCAGGCAGAAGATCAACCCCGGCTCTAGGCTTTCGAGGTGCCCACACCCTGGTACTGCCTTCGGGATACCTGGGAGCCCATTCCTTGACAAAACTGCCCACCGGAAGATCGGGTGGGCTGGCATTGGGGGGGGGGGGAGAACCCCCCCTTGTGTAGGCTGCCTCAGCACTCATCACCAGGCCCTGGGTCTGGCCCCCATCCCTGGCCTAGTCGGCAACTCCTACCTTTGCAGCTCCCGGCTCCCATGTGATAGCTCCTCTCAGCTGATGCTTCTCCAAGGCTGCTGAAGCCTGAACCACTGCAGTGAGCAGTGAGAGGCAGCCGGCAGAGCAAGATGCTCCGAGAGCTTCTGGGTCCTAACGGCCTCCTGCTTCTCACCCAGCCCCTCAGAGCCACTTCCGAGCAGGGAGCCTGGCACCGTGCCCCCCGGTGAGGCACCCAGGCATGGCCCCGGGCCTTCTCATTTCTCTCAGGTTTGTGGAGGCGCATCTCAGGAGTGCAGGGGGCAGGTGAGGGCAGGCAGCGAAGACCCTCCTGGCCAATCTGATGAAGCAGAGAGAGCGCTCGGAGGCAAAGCATCCGGGTTTGAGACCTGGCACTGGCACTTCGCTGTTGTGTGACCTTGGGCGAGTCACTTCCCATTTTCGGCTATGGCTTCTAGCTGTGTTCAAAGGGAACAGAGGATAGATGCTCCTGGAGGGGCTCCTGTCAGCCCTGCCGTCGCCTGGTTCTGAACGGCATCCGAACCAAGATGCTTTGGCAGCAGCCAGTGCGCATGAGGCACGGGCCTGCCCTTTGGGCCTGGTGGGGCCAAGGCTCCAGGGCCTCATCCAAGACTTGTCTCCTGTGGCAGCTGCTAAATGTGGAGAGCAGGTGGAGCAGCCATGTTTGAAGGCCTTACAAACCCACTTTCTTCCTTCTTTTGAGACTAGGTCTCGCTATGTTGCCCGGGGTAGTCCTGATCCCGGGCACTCAAGCGATCCCAGGCCTCTTGCCTCGCAGCGCTTGGATTACAGGCGCGTGCCACTACACTCACCTACAAACCCCCTTTCTTACCACACAAAAAGGTTTTCTTAGGTTGTATGTTTACCTGGTGTGGTGCTGAGAGCCAAAAGTGGTGGGGAATCTAAGGTTTCCATGAAAGCCCTGTCCCCTTAGGGGCCAGCCAAGTGCTTGAGAAGGCTCAGAGTGGCATGAATCTCTGGGCCTGTAGGGAGCTGGGAACACAACCCATGTAGCATCCAAAGCCACATGATAAGCCTTTGGAGGGAAGGGAAGGAGCCTTCCCTCAAACTCATAAGAAAAGTATATATGACAAACACCCACAGACAGTGTGCTGGTGTTGTAGAACTATAGGACACCCCAAAGCTCAAGGTACCCCTGTTTCTGAGACCCAAGGATGTGAAGCGATGACCCAGAGACACGCAGCCACGAGCCTAGACAAAGAATTCAGGCTTGAGACCCGCTGCAGCGCCCCCTGCTGACACTTGACCCTCCAGGAAGGAGGGAAGAAGGAGACTCCGGGAACGGTACAGTAGACCCAATCAGAGCAGGAAGGACATTGAGGAAGGACATTGAGTTAGGACAGTGAGTTACCTGTGAGTCACCCATGAGTCACCCTGGGGAACCAGAGGGCCAGGTTGGCCTCCCCAGGTCAAAAGCAGAGTTTGCAACCTGCCGCTGTGACCTCCGCCACCCCCCCCCCCCCGCCTTCACACCAGTTCTCTGAATGAACCACTTACTCCCCTCGTTTTACAGATGAGGAAACAGGTGCCAGAGGTTAAGCACTGTCTCCAGGTCACGTGGCTGTTAACAGGCAAGAGCCCATGTTTGAATCCAGGCCCAGTTGAAACCAAAGGGTGTATTCATTCCTTCCCCCATGTCCCCATTACCCAACCCTTCCCCCCCCCCCAACCCAAAGGCCTTGCATGAGGCTCTGGGTTGAAGCTCTAAAGCCAGTTCCAAAGGAGGAGCCTTCTAGAAAACCAATAAAAAGAACTAGATATACCTGAGTACAGGGAAATAAGCTCTCACACTCAAAAGTCCTCGATGGCAAAGGGGTTTCTATCAGGCCTTTGCTGTTGTGTTGGCAAGATCATCTTGGCATCCATCTAACCTGGGCATCAATCAGTAAAGCCTGTTCCTCATCAGCACAGGGCCCAGCCCAGACACAGGGGCCCCCTTCTCAAGGGTTCAGAAGGAACCACAGCAGACTAGGGCTCATTGGAATAGGCCATCGAAAGAGCTCCAGTTTGGCCGTGGTTCTAGCTGGGCTCTACTCCATTGCTTGGCAGTGAGAACTTGAACTATAAATTGGCCATCTGTGCCTTAGATTTCCTATCTACAAAATGGGTAACATTCTTCACTCTTCAGCTTATCTAATAGGAACCCAATAAAGCTTAGCTAGTTGGACTCTAAGAAGGAAACTCCACTGCAAAGAGACCCTGCTTGTCAGGCTTTGGGGAGCTAGTGGAGCTACCCTGGCCAGCTGGATGCCAGGGAGTGGCCAACAGACAATGCTCCAGGCTTTAAGGCCCCTCTGGAGAACCACTGGGGAAGGTGGTTCCAAGGAAGCTTTGGATCCCAGAGCATCTGCTCAGTTGTCAGAAGCCATCTTGGCTCAGGAGAGAGAGGAAGGAAAAAACTGTGGCTGGCCCGGGTTGGAAGCAGATGCTAATGGTGATGCTGCCGCTGCTGCTGATGGTGGTGATGCTGGTGATGCCTCTTGAAGACCCCCTTGGGGAGGTTGCTTCTTAAGTTGTAGTCCACTGAATATCAATCAGAGTTTGGAATGACTATTGACATGACATCCTTCACCTCACCCTGCCGGTTACTCCTACAGTGAAGTGCAGCAGACATGGAGAGACCAAGGTGGAGTAAGCGAGCCCACAGGCCCTGTCAGAGGTCACGACTCGCCACTCTGCATGCATAGCCAGGAGGCCCTCCTGTTACAGGCAGGGACAATAGCACCCCCTTCTCTGGATCATGGAGGGGCCCTGTTTGCCAGTGGCTGCTTCCTCCTCCCACACTCACTCCTCAGTGGGCCCTAGCCCGTCCTTTTCCATGGTTCATGCCTCCTCCACGCTCCTGCCTCTTTAAAATGAGCCCTTGAAGCCAACTGAGTTTCCTTCCAGCCATCTATCCATTTGTTCAATAACTAGGGCCCAGATGCCTTTTCTGTGCCCGGGGCGCTCTGCGTGTAGCCCCTCTCCTGTGTGGTGGTGCCCATCACCCCCTTCTCTGCTCTCTGCCCCTGTCAAAACCTGCTCTCAGCAAAGAGGCTGATAAATCTGCTCACACTGATAGCAGCTCAACGTGTTCTCTCTCCCAGGAATATTAACAATTTAACAGGGAACAAAGGGAAGAAGCTGAACGTTGGGATTCCAGCATCAGCCAGGGGTGTCCCTGAAATCCCACCATGTAGACTGTTCAGCCGCCTACTCCCCAGCCTGGCTGGCCTTGCATCTTCTCTGCACCCCCCTTCCTTCTGCATAGACACCCAACCCTCCCCAGGAGGAAAGCAGGCTCCATCTGGGACCCCCCCTCACACCTCAATTGGGCTCCCCCCAGCTGCCCAGAGCCCCTTCTGCCAGCATCAGTCATGCCCTCTGCCAACATCATCCATACCTGGCCCCTTGTCACCTCATTATCTGGGGGGTAGGCTGAGGGATTCAGGAGAGAGACAGAGGAAGGCAGAGGTGATCGCCTTCCCCTTCTCTATTCCCCCACAGTCTGGCCTACACCCCCTGCCAGGAGCCAAGATCCAACGGTATATTCAGCCTGCAGCTGCCACTGGTCATGTGAGCCCATTGCTAGGTTACAGGGACCCAAAAATAAATCCTTCCCAACCAGATTAGAAACTGGGGGCCTCGGATGAACCAGGCTCAAAAGAGCGGCAGGAACACCCACAGTGCATGTGCAAGCCAGGCCTGGGATGAGGTCGGGAGCCTTCCTCACACTGCCCACCCCACCCTTGCGAGCTGGGGCTCAGTGCTGGACCCCAAAGAAAAATGTCTAGGGGGCTCCTGGGCCTTTGGCATTGACAGGATGAATGACAGGATGACCGGGTCCACGGGCCAGGGGTCTTTCCTCACCAGCACCCAGGGCTGGGAGCAGTCCTCCCTCTGCCTGTTCTTCCCACGATGGGCCAGCCCCACCCACTGCCTTGCCCCATCCCATCATGCCCTCAAAGCACCATTAACCATTGGCTGAGTGGCCTGCGGGGCCATCTGTACCAAAGATCCCTTTTCTGGACTCAGGCAGGGAGATCCAGCCGTGGACACAATGCTGGCCACGTTCACACGAGTGGTTCCACAGAAATCTTCTCAATGCTGGCCACGTTCACACGAGTGGTTCCACAGAAATCTTCTCAGTTGCAACAACTCCCTTTACAGCTGTGGAAACTGAGGCTCAGAGAGGTTAAGTGACCTTTTTTTTTTTTTTTGCAACTAGGCCTCACTATGTTGCCCAGGGAACCGCAGGCTCATGTTGCCCAGAGTACCATGGACTCAAGCCACCCCCAGCCTCAGCCTCCTAGGTAGCTGGGATTACAGGGATTACATGTTTTGAGACTAGGTCTTGCTCTGTTGCCCCGGGCAGGTCTCGAACCCTCAGACTCAAGAGATTCCTAGTCTCGGCTGGGATTAAAGGCACATGCCACTGTGCCCTGCCCATGACTTTCTTTCTTTTTTCTTTTTTTTGAGACTAGGTCTCGCTATTTTGGCCCGTGGAACCGCAGGCTCATGTTGCCCGGGGTACCACAGACTCAAGCAATCCCCAGCCTCAGCTTCCCAGGTAGCTGGGATGACAGGCGCGCGCCACCACACCCAGCTATTTTTTGGAACTAGGTCTCGCTACGGGCCCCAGGCGGGACTCGAACCGCGATCTCTAGCCCCGGCTGCTTCATAGGCTGAAGCTTACAGGCACGAGCCACTGTGCCCTGCCTATGACTTTCTTAAAGTCACACAGTTGAGCAGTTGGGATTCAAATCCAGATTTTGGGGTTTCTATCTATCTGGGGATGGCACAAGGAAGGAAGTGTCCAGAAATCCTTCCCTGGGGCACTTACTCTGAATCAGAGGTGATGTTTCCCCCTGCTACCCACCTCCACATTCTGAGCCAGGCCACAACTTGGCTGGGCCATAGGCCTCCGTCTTCATGGCTCTTATCTGCTCCCGACACACAAGGGTCATTTCCAGTGCTCACACCTGGGGGGAAGGGGTATGTGCAAATGCCCCCTGACTCGCACCCCTCTACAGGGAATCTCAACATGGAATCAGACCAGCAGAGCTAAAAAGATAGCTATTTTCCACATGAGTTGGTCCAGAGAGGGCAATTAACTTGCTCAAGGCTGCATAGCTAGAGGCAATGGAATTGTGACCAGAGCCCAGGCTTCCAGGTTTCTATTCCTTTTCTGCATATTGCTAAGGATGCAGCTAGTTGGAGTCTTTTAGACCAAGCACTGAGACCAATAGTCCCGCCAGCACTATATGTCCTTCCTCAACCTACCACTTCTTCAGGACCCTCCCAGTCACTTGTTCTCTTTAGCAAAGTACTCTTGTTCCTCAGGAAGGTTCTGAGGTGGCCAGGCTTCCCCCCTCATCTTCCCATATGGGTTTTTGTTTCCCTATTCTAATCATACTCCTATAGCCTCCTGCAGCCTCAAATCCCATCCCTACCTCCTTCAGCTCCTAGCAACCTAAACTGCATACTGCATTTCCCTCAGTTCAAGAAAGGCTTATAGAGCATCTCTACCTGTAAAGTTCTGCATGAGGATAAGAGAAGGTTACATGGTGAAACAAATACAACTCTTCCTTCATGGTGGGGATAAGCAGGTTATAAGCTTCCAGAAAGAGTCAAAGTACTATGGAGAGTCAAAAAAAAAAAAAAAAAAGGTGAATCCACTCAGGAAATCTAGGTAGGCTTCCTGAAGGAAGTGACATGGGTTTTAAAGAAAGGATCTTAACAGGGGAGGAATTGAAGTAGAAGAGGAATGTAGTCCAGATGGGAGGAGCAGGCCTCATGAAAACATGGGGGTAGGAATAAAGCTCCATGTTTATGGAGTAGCAGGTCACTGTGAGTTGACCCACAGGCAATCCATGGTTGGAAGAAGTAAAAATAGAGAGACGAAGGGCTCTGTAAACAAGATGGAGAAGCCAGACTGAAGAAGTCAACACAGCAAAAGGTTTTGAGCGGGGAGACATGGGGCCACAGATGGGCCGTCTCCTGCCCTTCAGTGAGTCAGTGGGTAAGTATTTACAGAGCCCACAAATTCCAGAGCAAGGGCTTGAACTCAAGGCTGGGAATTCTCCCTGCTGTGGTTCGGAGAGAGGAGAAAAAACCTTCAGGATCTTGAAGGAGGGGGTGCCCGTGAACACACGACAGAGGGGACTCTGGAGGAAGTGACGTGGAGAACAAAGGATCCTCCCTGGCTCCCAGGTGGGACTCAGCCCAGTGGCCTGGCCCTGGCTGGAGTAACCAGCAGGTCCATTCTGTGGGGAGGCGGTGGAGGGTGGAGTGGTAATTCGAGTGCCTGGAAATTATTCCCGGTAGAGTCATGGTGTCATAAGAAGCTGCCGGACCTGATCTTCAAGGACCCAGCACCCAGACCACCCAGCTGCTCTTCCAGTTGATGTCTTAATTCCCAAGAACTAAGAACTAGAGCAGGACAGGCTTGCCCAACAATGCCAGCCTGTGACTCTGGGGGGCGCCCCTGCTCTATGTCTCTTAGCGACAGGCTGCTCCTCCACCCCTCAAGCCCCTCAGAGCCTTAGAGCAGCCTCTTCTTTCCTTCTCCAAGCAGGACACCAATGGCCCTTCCCTGCCATTCTCCTTGAATTCCTGATCTCCCTTCAAATGGCACCACAAGGGCCGGACTCCCAGACTCAGGGCTCCTTGGGATTGGGGAGATGCCTCTTGAGGGGTCCCTCGGAGGAGGTAATGGTCAGCCCTCCCACCTGCCTGAGGAGCCTATTGGTATGTAAAATGTCCATCCCTCTGATGACCTAGCCAGGAAGCATAGCCATGGAGCGTATATATCAGCCTTGCCCTGGGGCAGAGGTCCTTGCATGGCAAGGATCTGGGAGTCACAGAGGAACCAACTCTTCTGCTTTAGGGTCCTCAGGTTGCCCTTACACCCAAAAACCACAGGGGGGCAGTGTTGGCCCAGAGCTGCCAAGGGTCGTCTCCAGAGATCGTCAGCTCCTTTTCCAAACCCCCACTTGCTTTGTTCCTCCTGGGGGACTTGCGGTCCTGGGAGCCCTGACCTTTTCACCTTTTTGACCTCCCACAGCCTCGGCCAGGAGGTCCAGGCAAGAGGGCTAGGGCTCCCAGGAGAAAGTCCATCCTCCTCCTGGGGCGGGTGGGCAGGAGTCTGGGAAGAACCCTGACTCTGTCCACAGCCTGAGTCTGCCCTGGACCTCTCTTTTCTTCTGCTCTGAGCCCCAGAGTCAGATGAGGGTTGGACTTTCCCATGCCCTCCAGAGAGGCTCTGAAGGTGTCACCCTGCCAGGGCTTAACTCTCTAGGTCCCTGAGAGCTCGAGAGATTGGGGGGAGGGTGCAGGAAAGAGTGGGCACTCTGTCAGCCACCAGCCAGGTCATTCTTTTCTTTCTTTTTTTTTTTGAGACTAGGTCTCGCTATGTTGCCTGGGGTACCATGAACTCAAGCAATCCCCAGATTCAGCCTCCCAGGTAGCTGGGATTACAGGCACCCGCAATGGCGCCCAGCTGCTTTTTTGAGACCAGATCTTGCTATGTTGCCCGGGGTGGGTCTTGAACCCACGGACTCAAGTGATTTCTAGCTTTGGCCTTCCTTCCTAGGCTGAGATTAAAGGCACGTGCCACCACACCCAGCCTCAGCCAGGTCATTCTTCTGGGAATTACAGGGAGAAATTCCATCCCAGGATTGATGGGGAGCCAGGAAGGGATGACCAGGATGACCAGGGCTGGGCCCCCCCAAAGACCCCTCTAAGCACTTCCATCAGGTCTGCGTGCAGCTGTGAGTGGCAGGGCTAGGCTGGCTGAAATATGTCCGGTCCCAGGCTACTCCAAAAGGTGCGGGTCCAGCTGGGCTGCTCAAGGAGGAGGCTGCAGGCAGGCTCGACCCCCTCCCTCTGGCCTTCTCCCCCAGACCCTCCATCTCTCCTTCTGGCCACACTGCTGACTCCTTTCCTTCCACCTACCCTCACCCTCACTCTCACCTGCAGTGGGCAGACCTTCACCTGCTTTCTTTTTCTTTTTGAGTCTAGGTCTCTCTATTTTTGCCCATGGAACCGCAGGCTCTCGTTGCCCGGGGTACCGCAGACTCAAGCAATCCCCAGCCTCAGCTTCCCAGGTAGCTGGGATTACAGGCGCGCACCACCACGCCCAGCTATTTTTTTTTTTTTTTGGAACTAGGTCTTGCTATGGGCCCCAGGCGGGACTCGAACCACAATCCCTAGCCCCGGCAGCTTCATTGGCTGAAGCTTACAAGCACGAGCCACTGCACCGGCCCTCTTCACCTGCTTTCTAAAGGTGGACCTCCTGGCCTTTCCGTCTCTGGACTCCCTGTTTGCTCCCTCCCTCCAGGCCAGCAGGTCCCCAGTGCCTTCTTGATCCCTGGCATTCTCTCCTGCTGCTGTGACATCACACCAGGCAGGGACACACTTTGCCAGCACCTAGTTCCCTGGTGGGACATCAGATCTGCCTCCTGGGCCCCGAACCTGCCGGCTGAGGGTGCATCCTGCCTCTTGTATCTCCTTTTCCTACGGATGACCCCATTTCTCCCTTTTTCTTGCCTCTGATCTCTTTCAACAACCGTGTCCTGCTCTCAGAACTCTCCCAGTCTCAGAACCTCTCTGCCCAGGGCCCCTGCTCCCGCCTCTCTGTCTCTTTTCTTCATATATACACCTCTCCCTTTCCAACTCTCTCTCCACCCTCACTTCCTCCTCTGCAGTGAGTACATTGAGAATCTGATCCATCCCTGCCTGGACTGAGGGTATAAATAGCAGAGGGAGGCTGGGCTCCTAGCCCAACCTGCTCTCAGCCTCTTCCTTGCAGCCTGAGGCTAGGGTGGGTACCCCCTCTCTCCCTTCCCCCCCTCTGTCCCCCCCACCCCCAGTTGGGGCAGGTCCTAGGCAGGGTCTCTGGGAGCTGGAGGGTCTGGTGGAAGGCCACTGTGCAAAGCGAGGGGTGTGACAGTCATCCTGGGGCCCAGAGCTCCACGTGCAGGCCGGGTCCACCCAGATGGCTACGGAGTCTCTGCTTCTGCTGCTGTAGGAGTTCTGGGTCAGAAGCCCCCCCAGGGTCACTGAAGAGCCAGGCCCCTCCTCCAGGGCACAGATGCATGGGCCCAGGTGGCCGCCAGCAAGACAGCAGCTGGGGACTGGAGTGGAAGCGGTGCCCTCAGGAAACAGGCCACACTCTCACCCCAGCCAGCTCCCCGGCCTAATTAGAGACCAGAACGGGCATGGCTGTCCCTGAGCTCATTATGTCACAGCTGGGGAACAGCTGGCCAGTTTTTTCCAGGCCATTAGCTGTGCCATGAAGTGGAGAGAGGGAGGGGGCGGGGGAGCAGGATCAATACCCCGTCTGTCTGTGCGGAAGCGGCCAAGTGGCTGCCTCCGCTGGCACTCAGGAGGTGCCTGCCCGGGGCTGCCCAGGACCTGGGTCCCTGGGAGTTCACACCCCCTGCAGCCTGGGCAGCTGGCCTGGCAGCTCCTGGACTACCCTGGCCTGGCCTGCCCGGCAGAGTCTTCTCTCTCAGGATCAGAAGGGAGGAAAGAGGGTCAGGTTACCCACGTTGGTCTCCGAGGAGACCTTCAAAGTCCAGCTCCTCTTCCCCCCTTCAGCAAGATGACACCTAGCGCAGCTGTTGCTGCTGGCCAGGGTACCTCTCCATGCCCCCTGAGCCTGTGGGTTGGGTTTCAGGATGGGGAGATGACAGGAGATGCTCGGCCCTTGGGGACCGGAGGGGGCAGGGAGAGAGGCTAGTACTTGCTCTCTGTCTCCCTCACCTTGGCCAAGAAGCTTCCAGCAGGTGAGCTGGGAGCACCAAGGTGGGAGGAAAGCTGCCTGCTCACTGCCTGACCCAGGAGACCTGCATCTGTAGGAGGGAAGTTCAGTCTTACTTAATGAGCTGACTTTTTAATTATGGAGTGAGCAAGAGGCAGGCCTGGGAGGGGCCTTCAAACGCCCTGAGCCACTCTTCTGTTCACAGTGGGAGCCGCAAGCTCTCAGGTGCCTGAGGCTCACAGGCCTGGCAGGTGACTGCCCCTGGGCTTCATGAGCCTCCCTGTTTTCTCCTGCTTGTCCTACACTGGGTGCTCATCTAGCTCTGAGGTCTCAGGGCACACGTCTCCGGTAGTTATGAGGTTGGTGGGGATCCCTGCCACACCCCACACCCAGAACCTTCTTGGGCAACAGCTCCCATTGCTGGGAGACCTGTTGGTCCAGCTGTTGGGTCCCTCTTCCGGCTAAGCAGAGGCCTGCTCTACACAGTGCCCTCTGCACCCCAAACAAACCCCCCCCCCAACCTGTAGCTTCCCCTCCCAGAATCAGCACAGGAGTCAGCAGGCCTGACTGGTTTTTTTTTGAGACTAGGTCTCGCTATGGCGCCCGGGGTAGTCTCGAACCTGCGGACTCAAGTGGTTTCTAGCCTTGGCCTCCCTCCTTAGGCTGGGGTTAAAGACGCACACCACTGCTCCCGGCCAGGCCTGACTTGCATGTGAGTCCCTCCCAAGTGTGGCCCAGCCAGGTGGGGCTGCAGGCAGATGTGCTGGAAGCACACAAGGAGAGAAAGATCCTTCAACTTTCCTCCTTGGGTTGTAGAGAGGGGGCTGTGCCCCGGTGAGGCAAAGGGGTTCACTCAAGGACATTCAGGGGGTCGGAGGCAGGTCTGAGACTGCTCCCCACTTCGATGGCCAGCGTGTGTTCCGTTCTACCCCTGGGCTGCGGCTCCAAGTGCCAAAGTTCATGATCAGGGTCTGGTGACGCGCTTTTTTTTTTTTTTTTTTTTTTTTTGAGACTAGGTCTTGCTATTTTTGCTCGTAGAACCACAGGCTCACGTTGCCCGGAGTACCACAGACTCAAGTAATCCCCAGCCTCAGCTTCCCAGGTAGCTGGGATTACAGGTACGCACCACCACGCCCAGCTATTTTTTGGGGATTAGTTCGAGTCCCCAGGTGGGACTCAAATCATGATTCCTGGCCCCAGCCGTGGCTTCCTAGGCTGACGCTTACAGGCACATGCCACCATGCCCAGCCTGGTGACTCGCTCTTAACCCATTCAACTTGTCCTGACAAACCCAACAAACTCATCTCCAGGATAACAGAGTCACCTCTTTCTCAGGGCATGGACCTAGGTCCCTGAGAATGCTCAGGGGCCACACCACGGCTACCAGGAGGCCCTGCTCTGGAGGACCCATTGGCTTCCATTGGGTCAGGAGGCCCTGCTACCCACAGGGACCAAGCAGGGTCCAGCTGGGCTCTGCTCTGTCTGCTCTTGGTATGTCCATCTGTCTGTCTGTCCGTCCGTCCGTCCGTCTGTCTGTCTGTCCAGCTCCAAGAGGCGTCAGGACGGAGGTGAGTCTAATAATAACTTGCTGTCACTAGAACTTCCTCCAGCCTAATTTCATCTCTGGGATGGAGGGAATGCCAAGAAATTAAGCATTGCTCCTTCTGCTGGTCTTGTGAAGAAACAAATGTGTGTATCGCCTGAGGAGATGGCACCGCACAGGGTACCAGAGAAGATGCCCAGGTGAGACCCGGGCCAGCTTCCCAGGGCCACAAGCAGGAGAACTTCATTCTCATCGTCTCCTCTCTTGGTTCCAGGACAGGGAGTGCTGGTCGTGGCCAAGGTGCCGAGGCTGTGGTTCCAGCTGCAGCCTGTGTGGGAAGGAGGTGACCAGACAGAGGGACCCCAGAGGGTCAGGTGGGGGCACCGTGACAGGACTCTGAGGAGCCAAAGGCACAGAAAGGACACTTGGGGGACCGGGGGGACACCATCAACAAGCACCAGTGGAGTCCATGATGGGGAGGCCGCTGCTGACATCACCACTGCACGTTCCGCCGGGGTCGTCTCAGCCCTGCAGACTGAGGCCCAGGCTGTCTGACATTCCTGACCATGGGAAGATGAGGAGAACGTGCTGCCTCGCTGGTTGCAGTGGCACGCAGGCTCTCGTGAGAGCTTGACAGGAAGAGACCGGAAAGCTACCAGCAGAGATGACCGTTTGTGCCACCCGCCACAGCCAGCCCTCTGCCGGGTGGCGTTAGGACCCTGCTTCTGGACTCCCAGAAGATGGCTGTATCAGAATGTTGTGTATGCAAGAGTGGCAGAAGCAAAGGGCTTCCCTCCTGGGGGAGGCCCCACTAGCAGATGTTGTTGAATAAGCAACAGCAGCCATTCATGCCTCCGGGGCCTCTTGGCTCACAGAGAGCCCCCAAACTGAGGCTTCTAGGACCTCGGCTTACACTCCAGGAACACGGATCCTCGCTCCACTGCCATCCCTGTGCCACCAACGGCCCCCCACTCTGGGTGCCTGGCTCGGTTCTCCCTTCATTAAGAGAGAAACCTCTCCAAGAATAACTCCGTTGCGATGGTAACTGATCAAGAACTGAGACGTGTCAGCACCGAAGGGGCAGCTTTGCATTCATTAGTAGTAGCTTTCTGGGAGGAAGAAGATACTACTAATGATTTATATTTGGCATCATAAATTATGACTTGGAAAAGACTGGCACATTTATTCCCATTTAAGCCACATGCCACTATTCTGAGACACATTATCCGTGACTCAGACAAATACCTTTTTCCAGATCACACAACTGGCAGGAGGCAAGATCAAGGCCCAATCTAGGTCATTGGATCCCAAATCCTGCTCACTTTCTGTAATACTTTACTGCTTTTCACCTCTTGTTAACTTCCCTCTCTCACACCAAGTGTCTCTCCTGCCTGAGAGGTTCTGAATGCTACACATTGTCATCTTTCTTCGCTTTTTATTTTGAAATAATTTTAAAAGTACAGGAAAGTTGTAAGAAGGGTGTCATGAACTCCTACATGCCCTGCACTGAGCTTCTCAATTTGTTTTGTCTTCTTCCAAGTTTTGACCACACTTGCCTCATCATGAGCAACCCTGCCTTCCTCTCTCTCCTCCCCTTTGTGTGCATATATATGTGATTTCCCATCCTTTTGAGGGGGAGTTACAGATAAGATGCCTCATTGCCTCTAAACACTCAGTATGTGTTTCCTATGAACAAGGACATTCTTGCATATGAATACAATACACTATCTCAAAACTATCATCTAAGCCAGAGACCCCACTCACATTTCACTTCCAGTCCTAATAGCATTATTTATAGATCCAGGATCCAATCCAGGATCCAATCCAGGATCCAATCCAGGATCATGCATAACATTTGCTTGTCTTGTCCTTGTACTCTCTTTCAACACAAAACAGTTCCTTAGCCTTTGGGTTCGTGATCTTCATGTTTTTGAAGAATATAGTCCAGTTTTTTGGTAGAATCTCCCTCAGTTGCACTTGGCTGAGGTTTCTTAATAAAGAGATTCAGGTTATGTATTTTGGTCAGGAAAACTACAACAGTGAAGCTGTGTTCTCAGTTCATTTCTATAAGAGGTAGCCAACGTTGACTTGTTCTGTTTCAGAGATGGTAACTGTTATTACTTGGAGAAGGTGATATCATCCATTGTAAAGTCAATACCATTGCACGCTCATCAATGAATAAGTGTTTGTAGAGAGGTATTCTGAAACTGTAAAAATCAGGTTCCTCCTCAAGTTTTCCCCAATAATAGTTAACACCTATTGATGAGTCTTGCCTAAGTCGTTTATTACTGATGGTGGCAAATGACAATTTCCTAATTTCATCTCTGTTCCTGTATCGATCCATTGGTATTCCACTGTTAGGTGGAGATGTCCCTTCTCCCCATTTATTTATATCTGCAAATAACTCGCCCATTCCCATCTTATTCAGTTCGCTACAACCTCATTGAAATTACTTTCTTTATGCCTAAATTATCCCAGATTTGGCCTGTCGGTGCCCCTCCAACCCACGTTCTCTATCCTTTTGACTTGTTCGTGACATTCTTTGAGAATTTCCTTACTTTCTAGCACAGGATGTTCTAGACTCAGAAACTGCTAAATTGATCAGCCCTGGTTCTTTTCAGTGTACAATGGTATATAGATGTCAAGATGTAGGTGTGTGGTTTGCTGTGACGCAACCATCCTGTTCGTGACCTCAACTGGAGGTCACAAACAGGCCAATCTGAGTAGGTTCTTTTTACTAGCAGTTACACAGCTACACCAGGCAGGGCAGGGCCAGGGCTGGGAGTACCAGAAAGTAGGTGTGCTCCCCAGACCCCAGGAATCTTTATGCTCTTTCTCTGGCTTCCTTCCTTCCTTCCTTCCTTCCTTCCTTCCTTCCTTCCTTCCTTCCTTCCTTCCTTCCTTCCTTCCTTCCTTCCTTCCTTCCTTCCTTCCTTCCTTCCTTCCTTCCTTCCTTCCTTCCTTCCTTCCTCTCTTCCTTTTTTTTTGAGACTAGGTCTGGCTATGTTGCCTGGGGTAGTCCTGATCCCATGGACTCAAGCGATCCCCAGCCTCAGCCTCCCAGGTAACCGGGATTACAGGCTCCCACCACCAGATCCATCTGCTTTTTCAAGACCAGGTCTCGCTATGTTACCCCATAGCATAGCGAACCCGTGGACTCAAGCAATCCCTGGCCTCTTGCCTCCCAGCACTTGGATTACAGACACGCACCACCATATCCAGCTCTCTGGCCTCTTTCCCTCTCTGGCATTCTCCAGTGCTCTCGTCTCTCCTCCCCCATGAGGGAGTTGCTGCCCTCTCGAGCCTCCTCCTGGACGAAGGTGAACCCACTCACACATGCGCACACCCACTGGGCCCAGGATTATACAATCAGGGGGAGGGCGCAACACCACAGGTGCTGGTGACAGAGGCTAATGGAGGAAAAAGCCTTACCATCTCATTTACCCTACATATGCTCACTGCCACTGGGATGCCACTGTTTCTAAGACCTCTCAGCAGACAGGCCTATGTGGGTACACACACATGCACTACACACATACTCTACACTTACTTATCCATATCAAAAATATGAGTTCAAACAGTAGTCATGTAGATATTTGTCATATGCCCCAAAGATCCTGGTTCCAATAACAGTATCTTTATTACGAGTAGAAAATTGTTGTATTTGTGAAGTTATTTCTAGATGAATCATAAAAACATAAATATGCATGATATATGTTCATTCATTCATTCTGCATTTTTAAAGCTGTCTCATAATCTGTTTTCCTATTCTATATTCACAATTAACATCCCCCACCCCACACTCCTTCTCCCCTCTACCCAGGTGTTTTATCTGCTCCTGTACTGCCTAGGTGGATTGGTTATTTAACCATTTCCTTTGACCTCCTAGCTGCACTGCCTGACTGCTTTTCCCAGACTCCCTTAATCGGGTGTGGTCATGTGACTGAGTTCTGTCCTGTGGACTGTGAGCAGAAGTGACAAAGGTCAAGATCAGCTCTCACCCACCAAACTTCCCAATCAATCCTTCCTGCTTGCTATCTCTTCCCCCATTTGCCAACTGAGTACAAAGAATCCTGCAAGGTGTTCTAAGGCCTGTGGCAGAGAGCAGAGCCACAGATGGTCAGTGCTGGGTCCCTGGGGTGCCCCATAAAAGGCCATCAGCTGAATATCTGCAGGACACTGTTATATGAGATGTCAACTGGAACTTGGGAGTCATCACTAGTCACATCAGTTAATTCACCCTCATGTAGAAAGTAAATACCTTGCCCAAGTTTTAGAAGTGATAAAGCATAAAGTTGAAGGTGACCTTCTGATCCCTATCTGGGCGCTCTTCTCAGCCACTCAGACCAGGTCACGTGCACTTGGGACTTCAGGAGGGAGACTATAACCTGTCCTCCATTCTAAAAGTGCCTTATCTCCCCTCAGCCCAAAGATGACAAGCCCCATTTTTTCTCCCATCCCCTTCCCTAAACCATGCTGGGGCTTGCTTCCTCATCGACCCACCTTCATCAGATGAAAACATCTTGTTGTCCAGTACTTGGCCTCTGACACCGGTAGCGGTGACTCTCTGCTGTGAAGGGAGTCAGCCCTTCAGATTCCAAAGTGGACTCGGAGGTTGGTGTGGGGCACTAACAGGGGCCAGTCCTGGGACAGACCCAAATGCCTGGCTGGACAGTTGATTTCTTCTGAACTCAGCAGAACGCCAGGCTGATGGCTGCTTCAGCGAGTTCACACAGCCCAGCCTACTAGAATCTGAGATCTTCCTAAAAAGGTTGTTCCTCAGCCTTCTCCCTGCAAGGGAGCAAGACAAGTTTTCCAGACTGAGAGAGAAGCCAGGGAAGATGGAGGGAACGTGAGGAGCAAGGCAGTGGGGTGGGGGAAGGGAAACAAGCTGGAGATGGGGGCAGAAGGGCCATAGGGAGTTTGCCCAATAGATAACACAGCCTAAACTTCAGACTAAGAGTCACAAAGTCCTGTTTCACCAACCCTAGAGCTTTGCCTGAGCTTTCATTTCATAGAGAGACACTGGGGGGCAGAGTGAGGAAGGAGCAGGTCCAAGGTCACAGAGGCGTCAGGGGAGGTCTAGAACCCAGACCTCTCTGTTCTATGTTGCCTGCAGGTCTGATGGGAACCACTTAGTTCAAGCAGTTAGACTAGCAGATGTAATTAGGATACTAAGTGCCTGCGGGAGAGTGTGATCCCAAAGGACCCATCTCTCCATGACCTTGGCCAACCTCCAAGCCTTCCTGAAAGCCTTTCCCTGCTTCTAGAAGAAGCTCCCATCACCCTCCAGGGTCTGACACAAATAGTCTGTATGGGGTGAGTCTGTCAATTCCAAGGTGAAGCAGGAGCGGGAACATCTCCACTTAGAACCCCAGAGCATCTGGGGAAGGAAGGTGTCTCCAGACTGCAAAGGCATGGAAATTTCCCTGAACCCAGAAGCATGCTTGGAATAGTATCAACTGCCGCATCACCACTCCAGCCTGGCCTTGTTAGTGAGGCAAGCCGCAATCAGGAGATAATTAGCTTGCTGTTATTTATTCCCTGCGCTAATCAGCAGCCTACTGCTTGCACAGTGGAGAGGGCTCCCGCCCCCAGAGCTGTGGGGGTTCTCGGGGACCTTTAGTTACCAGCCAGGAAACAAGTCACAGAAGACAAAGGGCTAGGGCGAAGGAAAGCAGGAGGGGGACACCCGCTCCGGGACCAGGCGCTGTAGCCTTGTGCAGAGCACACAGGTCCCTGGGGAGTGGTGGCTTGGGAATCCCCAGGAGCCTGAGGCAGCCCTCCACTCCCCATGGTTTTATTCTTGGGGTTGGGCTCTGGTCGATAAAGGGCGGCTGGCGTGCAGCTCTCTGTTCTGCCTCACTGCTGTCAAATTGCCTTTTTCCAAGGCGACTTTCAAAAAAAAGATGACATTTATCAAAGCCTGCTGAGTGGTGACCTTGGTGGGAGGCAGCGAGGGCAATCACACTGTCTGTGGAAGCTGGCGAAGAAAAAGAGGAAAACCCGGAGGGAGGGAAAGGCTTCCAGTCCTCAAAATTATCAGAATAGCAGGGAGATGGCTCTAGATTCGGGGAGAGTCACCCCATGTTCCTGCACTTCCTCCTGCCCCCTTCCTTATCCTCACCAGCACAAGCTCATGGGCCATCTCTACCATCCCAACCCTGAAGCGTAGGCTGAAGATGCTCTGTTCAAATAACAGTCTTTGGGAAGTGCTCAGACAAATGGTTTGACAAGTTTGCAAACTACAGAACCTTAGGATCTGTAGCAGTTCTAGAATTTCCATACAGGACGGGTCAAGAGGTTGGAAGGCAGGGAGTGAGGGGAGCTGGGAGACGTGTCCTAAAGCTGTGTTTGCATGATAAGGACATCTGGGTTTCTTTTCCTCTGTTTGTTATTGAACATATTGCACATCTGTTTGAACTGACATGGATAAGACTTTCCCAGGTCACTGCTTGACCTCACTGCTGCACAGGATACCAGAGATGGAAGAGGATCCAAGGGTCTTCTGGTCGACCTCGGCTGGCTCCTCTAGCCCTTTACACATATTTGCCTGTTTCACCTATCACCATGGTATGTGATCGTGTCTGTTTCCTTTACAAAGCCATGCCACTTGAAAACAGAGGTAGATTCTTTTTTTCTTCCTTCTTTTTTTTGAGGCTAGGTCTCACTATATTCCCCGGCAAATCGCCCGTGATACCCCGGACTCAAGTGATCCCCAATTTCAGCCTCCCAGATAGCTGGGATTACAGGCGCACACCACCATGCCCAGGAATTTTTTGAGACTAGGTCTCACTGTGTTGCCCTGGGCGGGTCTCGAACCCACGATTCCTAGCAATTCCTAGTCTCAGCCTCCCGTCCTAGGCTGGGATTAAAGTCACGTGCCACCGCAGTCGGCTGATAGATTCTTATGAGTCTGTAATTGTAATTTATTTGTCTACTCCTAAACACTCACAGTTCTTGCTATATGCGAGTGGGTCTGTCTGTGCTAGAATGAATGAACAAACATAAAAAGGGACGTCTATGAGAAGTAGTCATGCAATCCTTGCTTGAATACTTCCTGTCATGGGGAGTTCACTACCTCAAGGTGGAAAAGACCCATTCTCAGATGGTTGAAGTATCAGGTGTTTCTGGACACAGAATGAAAATCTGCTTCTCTGACACTTCTACCCAGACAGCCCTTACCTTGAGATGCCCAAAAGAACAGAGTCCTTATCCTATGACCTCATGGAAAAGCCTTGTGAGGGCCATACCCCCAAGAAATATGTGTGAAATTGTGCTCGTGCCCACATGTGGGGGGGAAGGATTCCATTAGTTTTACTAAAGCTTAGCACAAAATTTATTTTATTTTAAAAATTATTCATTTTTAGTACCAAATTTTAGAGTCATACTTTTACTGACTCCCTCAGCTTCATGAAACCCTTTCTAGCTAAACCAAGAGGCTTCTCGATTTTTCCCACCTTTTCTGAACAAAGCAGATCCCCATGCTTGTCATGTATCTTTTTTTTTTTTTTTTTTTTTGAGACTAGGTCCCACTATTGTTGCCCGTGGAACCGCAGGCTCACGTTGCCCGGGGTACCGAAGACTCAAGCACTCCCCAGCCTCAGCTTCCCAGGTAGCTGGGATTACAGGTGCACGCCATCACGCCCAGCTATTTTTTGAGACTAGGTCTCACTACGTGCTCCCAGTGGGACTCGAACCGTGATACCTGGCCCTGGCTGCAGCTTCCTAGGCTGCTGCTTATAGGCATGCACCACCATGCCCAGCCTTGTCATGTATCTTGAGCAAAATTAACTCTGCGACTTTAACTACAGGTGACTGAGGATTAATTCACCTTCGAATTGTCTGTATTGTGGGTGGGGGGTACAGAGGCAGCCGGTGGAAAGGCTTGGTAGGAATTCTGCCCCAAAAGATGCTCTCTGTAGGCTGGCAAAAATCTGACTCATTCAAAGCCTCGTGCTGGGGAGGTGAACATCCCAGTGAGACCCACAGAAGGTGGGGGGGAGGAGGTAACTCTGGGTGGCAATGGTCTCTCTGCCCTTTCAAATCACTGTCTTTAATCTCCAAGTCTTCGGAAACTCTGGGTTCAAAGTGACTAATAGGGCAACTCTCCAGCTACTGTAAAGCTCTCTTGGATCCTGCAATCGCAGCTCTTCCTGGAACTGATGAGGTATGACTCGTTTTTGCAGTTCCAAAGACTCTGACTAAGAAAGAACCCTGAAACTTTCAGAAAAGGTTATCTTTCCTGATTGTCTTCATGACTGTCACCCTCAACTATGACCTACCAAAGTACAGACATGCTCATGTAGTCTGTGAACAAAAAAACAAAAACAAAAACCATTTATAGTGGTTCTCAAACTTGGGGGTTACAAAGAACCACTTAACCTCATATTAAATAAAGATTCCCAACCCCCCAAGCCCCCCTCTCCCCCCGTGGTATCTAAGCAAGTCTGGGATGAGCCTTGAAATTCCCCTTCCATTTTTTCACTTTTTTAAAATGTCTATTTTTTAAAATTATTTATTTATTTTTTGGACTATTTATTTTTATTTATTTACTTATTTTTTGAGACTAGGTCTCGCTATTTTGCCCGTGGAACCGCAGGCTCTCGTTGCCTGGGGTACCACAGACTCAAGCAATCCCCAGCCTCAGCTTCCCAGCTGGGATGACAGGCGTGTACCACCATGCCCAGCTATTTTTTGGAACTAGGTCTTGCTACGGGCCCCAGGAGGGACTTGAACCGTGATCCCTAGCCCCAGCCACTTCATAGGCTGAAGCTTATAGGCACGAGCCACCGTGCCCGGCTATTTTTTTTTAAATAGAGACTAGGTCTCACTATGTTGCCCAGGGTTGTCTCAAATGATCCCTAACCTTAGCCTCCCAGGTAGCTGGGATTACAGGCACATGCCACCACGTCCGGCTGAAATTCCCCTTTTAAACGAATTCTTTGGAGCTCATGCTAGCGGAAATAAGCCAGAAGAAAAAGAAATACCGGATGATTTCACTTATATGTGGGATATAGGGAAAACAAACAAAAGGACAAGAAAAAGTTAAAACTAACAAACCAAGAGCTGAACTAAAACATAAAGCAAGGGAGAGGGAGGGTGAAATTTGGGGAGGGATCAACACAAGAGACTATGATGATAGTGCCTGGGTGACAAGATGGTAGGAGAACCTCAGGTTATACAACGATGTAAGAAAATATGTATGCATATGTGTGTGTGTGTGCGCGCGCGCGCGATCAATTAAAAATTTTTTTAAAAATTTGATTACCTAAAAAAAGAGATTTAAAGCCAACTATATAAAATAAAATAAAATAAACGAGATCCTTGGAGATTCTGATAGGGGCAATCTGAAGCCCACACAAGTAGAACTGCCCTTTGTGAGTGGTGTTTCCCACAGCTGCATAGACCAAAACGCCTCCC
Source organism: Uropsilus gracilis (assembly GCA_004024945.1). Taxonomy (NCBI): domain Eukaryota; kingdom Metazoa; phylum Chordata; class Mammalia; order Eulipotyphla; family Talpidae; genus Uropsilus; species Uropsilus gracilis. The sequence continues at coordinate 41,495 of PVHY01012161.1, forward strand.
AAATTCTCTCTTGAAAATTCTGACTCGGTGAGTTGGAGTTCTGCCTTTATTTGTACTCTTAGTGAGGAGGTATCATAACTTCCATTTCATAAGTGACACCGAGGCTAGGTTATCACGCCGCCGCACTGCTGGCTGATGGCAGGCATGGGGCTGGAACTCAGCTCTCTGCATTCGGTCCAATGCTCCGCCCCTTCCTGGCCCCCCAACACAATGGCCACACCACCTACAGGGTCCTGAACGTCGCAGACAATTGACAGATGTTTGTTAAATTGAATAGAATCCACACGCTTCCTTTCTAGGTCCTAGGGGGAAGAAACTATTTCTAAAGCATATTTGCGCCCCACTCCACCCAGCCTCACCCTAAGGCATATGGCACAGTGGTCTGCCCTGGGGGCTCCACAGATGTTTGTGAAAATGCATTATGATAGCATCAGTGAACTATGCCCGGCTCCATCAACACTCCTGGCTGTGCTCCAGATTGTAAATAAGCTGCCCCCAACTGAACCTGATACTCAGCTACAGTCTGACCCAGACTGAATGCCATAGTAGTCCCTCTGCCCTCCCTGCACCTTCCCCCGCCCCTCCGGCTCCCCAGTTTTTATTTATGTATTTGTTTATTTTTTTTAGACTAGGTCTCGCTATTTTTGCCCGTGGAACCGCAGGCTCACGTTGCCTGGGGTACCACGGACTCAAGCAATCCTCAGCCTCAGCTTCCCAGGTAGCTGGGATTACAGGTGTGCGCCACCACACCCAGCTATATTGTTTTGGAACTAGGTCTCACTAGGTGGCCCCAGCGGGACTCGAACCGGGATCCCCAGACCCTGCCGCGACTCCATAAGCTGTCGCTTACAGGTAAATGCCATGGTGCCCGACTCCCCAGTTTTTAAAGGAACTGTGCCATAGCATGGGAGTTGATGAGAATGAAACACTCTATTACTGACCCTTCTCCGACACTTTGCTCTTTCAGCCTTGGCTGTGCTGTCTTATCTAATCTTCCTAGTCTAAAGGGAAAGCAGATATGTAATTCCAGCCTTTGATTCATCCACACTTAGACCTCTGCTGTGCTCACAAGCTGGATCTGGAAGCCCTGGAGAGTGAAGACCACGGATCACAGCTTTCCTCCTTTGCTTTGCACTGCCTCTGGTGTACTGCAGGGAACCCTAAGGAGGCAGACATAGCCCTCTCTTATCCCCACATTCACAGAGTGGTAACTGTGTTTGAGACCTGTTAGGTGCATGAACTCTTTAAAGCCTCACAAAGAACCCTCTAGGCTGGAATTGCCTTTATGCCCATTTGACAGGTTAAGTAACTGACTCAGTCACAGTGATTGACACAGTAAGGATTTGATCCCAAGAAGCCTGGTGCCAGAGACTATAGTCTAAATCGCAAAGTTACACTACCTCTCTGGGTTCTTGAACTTAAGAACTTGGCTGTTAAAGTATCTTCTAGCACTGATAGTCTAAAGTTCCCTCATTATAGGTAAGGGCCAGAGCAGCTAACATTATGATTATTCTGAGAACCAGGTAAGAACAGTATAAGTGATGGGAGAGTAGAAACATCAAATATGAATGAATAAGTTAGGGCCCCAAAAGTATGGATAGAAGAAAAAGATTTACTAACTTAGGGTTAGTCAAATGGCCTTCGATCGGAGAGTAGAACCTTTTTAATTTAGCATTGTGTTTGTAAGCCTTCTCCAAATGATAAGATACTGACTTCATAAATTGGAATATTAGCTTTTCAAGCACAGTACAAGCTAGGCAAGTAGTCACATAATATGAAAATTAATCTGAGAAGTCTATATTAGTTAGAATTTTAGATATGAAGTCTTTAGAAGCAAAAGGGAGGGTTGCACGTACAAGAAAATATTTCCAGTCTATGGCAAACCTTATTAATGAAAAATATACTAAACTCCTTTTGGAGGACTTCCTGATTACCCAGGCTTTCATGGCAGGTGTGTGAGGGACATCTTATTTCTAACAATATCTGGAAACAAATCTTTGGGGTATCCAGTCAGCTACAGGCTAACTGTGGTGTGGGAACTCCACCCTTGAAGACAGAAATGCCTTTTTTTTTGAGACTAGGTCTCTATTTTTGCCCATGGAATTGAAGGCTCACATTGCCCGGGGTACCACGGACTCAAGAGATCCCCATCCTCAGCTTCCCAGGTAGCTGGGATTACAGGCATGTGCCAACACGCCCAGCAGTTTTTTGGAACTAGGTCTTGCTACATGTCCTTAGTCCCAAAAAATAGCTGGGCGTGGTGGCACGCACCTGTAATCCCAGCAACCTGGGAAGCTGAGGCTGGGGATTGCTTGAGTCCATAGTACCCCGGGGCAAAGTGAGTCTGCCATTCCACGGGAAAAATAGCGAGACCTAGTATCAAAAAAACCCCAAAAACCAAAAAACAAACAAACAAAAAAGTTGAGAGAAGCCAGACATGGTGGCGCGCGCCTGTAGTCCAAGTGCTGGGAAGCAAGAGGCCTGGGATCGCTTGAGTTCACGGGTTTGAGACTACCCTGGGCAACATAGTGAGACCTGGTCTAAGATAAAGCAGCTGGGCACAGTGGTGGGCGCCTGTAATTCCAGTTACCTGGGAGGCTGAGACTGGGATCACTTGAGTTCATGGTATCGGGACTACCCTGGACAACGTAGCAAGACCTAGTCTCAAAAAAATAAATAAATAAAAATTAAAAAATTAAGAAGTTAAGAGTTTCATGACTTAGCCGTCAGGAATGATCACCTCTATGGAAGCAAACAACCCAGACCTAGAACAAGAGCTGTGGATTCACTTAACCAACCTGAAGGACTCAGGACACTGACAGGTGTCTATGGCATCCCTTCACAGAGGAATAGTTAATGCACACATGTTTGTGGATTAAGTGAAGCTTTGGAAAGTTCAAAAGGTTGGGATGGAGGGCCGCCGGGCACTGTGGCGCATGCCTGTAAGCAGCGAGGGCTGCCGGGCACTATGGCGCATGCCTGTAAGCAGCGGGGACCAGGGATCGCTGTTGGAGTCCCGCTTGGGGCAACATTTTTTTTTAGTTCCAAAAAAATAGTTGGGCGTGGTGGCGCGGGCCTGTAATCCCAGGTACCTGGGAAGCTGAGGATGGGGATTGCTTGAGTCCGTGGTACTCCGGACAACGGAGCCTTCGGTTCCATGGGCAAAAATAGCAAGACCTAATCTCAAAGTAAATAAATAAATAAAAAAGGTTGGGGTGGGAAAGGCTAAGGAATAACAAAAGGACACACACAATGGATTACTATTTAGACGTAAAAAGATGAATTTCTGCCATTTATAACAACATGGATGAACCTAGAGGGTGTTAGTCTTTGTAAAAAGATACAGACAAACACCGTATGATTTCACTTACATGTAGTATGTAGAGAAGACAAATAGATGAACTAAAAATAAATAAATAATTTTTTGGATTGTCAGACCAATTAGTGGTCACCAGAAGGGAAGAAGGTTGGGTGGGGAGTTATAAATCAGGACAAAAGAGCGATGATATACATGGTGAAGGATAGAATTGGACTTTGAGCGATGAGCTATATGTAGTATATACACGTGTTGATTATCAGTGATCTGCCTGAAGCTTATAACGCAATGTTACTTCAATTAAAAAGACAAAAAAAAGGAGCAGCTAAAAGGAGTCAAATGTTAATTGCCCAAAAAAGAGGAAATATTTGCTTGGACTGTAAATAATAGGTGAGCATGCCAGAGAGCACGTTAAAAGTTAAAGTGAGCCGGGCACGGTGGCTCGTGCCTGTAAGCTTCAGTCTATGAAGCGGCCAGGGCTAGGGATCACGGTTCGAGTTCTACCTGGGGCCTGTAGCGAGACCTAGTCCCAAAAAATAGCTGGGCGTGGTGGCGCGTGCCTGTAATTCCAGCTACCTGGGAAGCTGAGGCTGGGGATTGCTTGAGTCCATGGTACCCCGGGCA
>PVHY01012162.1:0-45430 GCA_004024945.1 Uropsilus gracilis
AAAAAAAAAAAGCAAAAATCTTGAAAGAAGAATAAGAAAAAAGGACCTTTCTTCTGCATATAGAAAAGGATATATTTAGATATATTTAGTTGGGCATGGTGGTGCACACCTGTAATCCCAGCTACCTGGGAGGCTGAGGTTAGGGATCATTTGAGTCCAAGGGTTCAAGACAACCCTGGGCAACATAGCAAGATCTAGTCTCTTTCTAAAAAAAAAAAGAAGAAAAAAAAAAGAAAAGGAAAGGAAAGGATATATATATATATATATATATTTTTTTTTTTTTGTTTTTGAGACTAGGTCTCACTATTTTTCCCTGTGGAACCGCACCGCAGGCTCCCGTTGCCCGGGGTACCAAAGACTCAAGCAATCCCCAGCCTCAGCTTCCCTGTAGCTGGGATTACAGGCACGTACCACCACTCCCTGGTATTTTTTTGGAACTAGGTCTCCAAGTGGGACTCGAACCGTGATCCCTGGTCCCCGTCGCGGCTTCCTAGGCTGCCGCTAAATTCTTAATTTAAATGATTCACTACAGCATCATCTGGTGAATTACTGCAAGAGGTAATTGGGTCCTAGGACTAGAACTGTAATTTTCTCCTTGTGGAAGATTATACAATGTGGAAACTTGGGGTGGGTCTAGAATATATAAGACTAGAAAATGCTTAATTGATTATGGTGAACTGTACACAAAGTGATCACAGTGACAACCTTTAGAGGTGGCATTTATCCTGCAGGGGACAAATCAATTTTTTAGTAAAGGAGTTAGTGAAACAGTAGTACTTTTGGAAAGATCTGGATTAAATGGGATTGATTTACTTCTAGCTACCTGTGTGACTGTTAAAAACTTTAGTCAGGTTGGTTTCCTCAAGAAGGAAACTTAGAAGAGTTAAGTCAGGATAAAAAAAATTTTTCAAATAATATTTTTATAAACTCATAAACTTCTGGGGAAAATTTCTGGCACAGATTGGGCACTCAGGAAATTAATTTCTTTTTGTCACCTTGGAACTTCAGAACCTGACCTGACTGGCTTGACAAACTGTGGCTTGAGATAGGCAGAACATGTGTTGATATTTGCTTTTTCCATTTTTGGGTCTTTTAATGTAAATCCAAATTCTGACTCTGCAATTTAGTGGTTGAGGGACTTTGGTCTTAAATTTAAGGGACTTGAATTCCTCTACAAAATGATTAAATATAAATTTATATAAAATTGTTATATCCATGTAGTAGTGTTTCCTCATTGCAGTACTAAGAGCTATACTATACTATTGCATATATGCACATTGTAGGTGCTCAGTAGATTATGTTTTAGGATCTATTTTTTACTCCTTTTAATGGTGGCAACTTTTCTCCTCTTCTTTTGTGGGCATTCTTAGTTTGCATCATCTATTCTGAGGAAAGGCTCTCAAGTGCAGTAGGTGAGCAGTGGACTCAGCAGATTGAGACTTTACAAACAAAGAATTGAAGTAGAAACAGAGAAATAGGGACATCAGGACACTGGAGAGACTTTTTTGTACCCGTGGCACAGGAAAGACCAGAAAAAAGAATAAACCTAGCAAGGAGTCACATGCACCCCCTTTCCAAGCAAGTTCAGCAATGCCTTAGGCCTGCTCTCGGTTACATTTATCAGCATAATCATGTGTGCCTGGTGTCCCTTCTCTTTTCATTAGCATTTTCCTACTTTGAAATTAGGTGCGTTCCTGGAAAGTGGAGAGAAGTCAAGGGAAAATACTCTTATGTTGTGGGGGAATAATGGAACTGTTGCCAGGAGAATATGGGGAACGTCTTACATAGCATTCTCTCCCCAGCAACGAATGTAGTGCTTAACATAATAAGCGCTCCAAATGCGTTTGTGGAATCATTATCAAACTTTAGTTGCCCTTCCCAAAGATGCTTATCTTACCCACACGCGGCAGCAAGCAGGTCCGCGCCTAGAAATAACATTTATTCTAAGGACCTCTGCGCAGGGGTGCTTGGGAAGTCGCTTCCCTCCTGCATTCTCCAGTTACTCCTCCCTTCTGTCGCCTTTGAAAGAACTGCATGCCACGTGATTCTCTCCTTCCTCCCACCTCTGAAAGCCTGATTAATAACGGGCAGGTGCGTAGGCCAACCAGCCAACTTTATTATCTCTTCTAACCAATAGAAAAAGACGGTGAGTGTGGGTCTTTGCTTTTGTGACTGCCCCCCACCCCCCGTCTCCCCCGGTGTAGCCCGCCGCCCCATTCCCCTAAGACTCACATTTGACAACTGGTCCGGCCAATGAGAAGTTCCTGTTCTATGGGAGGGCCGGACTAACTAGATGATAGACGTTCCTATCTAGCCAGTGAAATGTCAAAAGTGCGGGAGGGGTGTAGGACGCAGCCAATGGTGTGGGCCCAATGACGAACAGGAGGAAAAGGGCGGGACGCAACTGTCCGCGAGAGGGAGGGCAAGGCCCAGGGAACCAAGCAGCGCTGCTGCCGCCGCCGCCGCCGCCGCCGCTACCGCCGCCGCCCGAGTTGGAGGAGGGAGAAGCCAGGAAGAAAATGGCGGCCGTGGCTGCAGAGGCGGCAGCGACTGCAGCGTCCCCCGGGGAGGGGGGCGCCGGCGAGGCCGAGCCGGAGATGGAGCCCATCCCCGGCAGCGAGGCCGGCGCTGACCCCCTCCCGGTCACGGCTACCGAAGCTTCTGTGCCGGCCGGCGAGGCCGATGGGCAGCCATCCTCTCCTCAGGCCGACGAGCCGCCGCTCTCGCCGCCGCCGCCGCCGCCGGGGGAGCTCGCCCGCAGCCCGGAGGCGGCGGGGCCGGAGCTGAAGGCGGAGGAGCAGCTGCCCGCGCGGGCGGTGGAGCCAGCGGCCACCGCGCCGCCTGAAAGGCCCGACCTCCACGCGCCGCCGGCTGAGCAGACCCCGGCTCCGGCCCCGGAGGAGCACCCAAAGCCGCCGCTGCCCCAGCCCGCCGCCCCGGCGCTCGTGCCGCCGGCGGGCGGGGACTCCGCGGTGTCGCAGCTGATACCCGGCTCCGAGGTGCGGGTCACATTGGACCACATCATAGAGGACGCGCTCGTGGTGTCGTTCCGCCTCGGGGAGAAGCTCTTCTCCGGGGTCCTCATGGATCTGTCCAAAAGGTACCGCGCGCGCTGCCCGCACGCCCCCGGGCGCCCCGCCCGCTGGGTCCCCGGGGAGGGAGTGAGTCCGCGCGGCCCCTGCGCCCTGCCGCCTTGGGTCCCGCGCGCCGGGTGGGGGCGGGCCGGGGCTCAGGTGGGCGCCCGGGAGGGCAGGTGTGTGCCGAGTGCGAGCCGCTGGGATTTCACTCTCGGGGGCCCCTGAGCTTCTTCGGTTCGCGACCCCGCCCCGGCTCAGCCACCCTGGGGCGGGTCGATGGCAAAAGGCAGATTTTTGCTGAGAACTGGATCTTGGGCGGAGGGAATTGTTGTCCTCAAATTAACCTTTAACTTGAAATAACTTGGAGAAAGGAGTGTGAACCCTGGGGTTCCAAAAGATGCTTACCTGTGGGGTGGGGTGAGTGGGGCAAAAAAAAGTTTACCTGTCCCTCCTTACGGAGGGAAGAAGCACTTATTTAAAATAATCCTTTGTAATATTTACTGGTAGAAGTGATTTCCCTTAAGTAACTTCAAATATGGGAGCACGTTTGGCTACAAAGTTTAAGGGTCGGATTTTGTTTTTGACTTGAGTATCAAGATGGTATTATGAAAGTGTTAAAATGCTGACTTATCGTAGATACAGTTTAAATTGATGTATCAAGGACAGAGGTTGAATTCTCCAATCTCTTTGCCTAGCCCATGTTCATCTTTCAGATTAATATGTTTGAGCATTGCTTTTTTAAACAGGCAAAGAAGATCATCTCAAGTCTAAAGTTAGGTTAACGTTTTTATTCTTTTCTTTTGCAGATATGAAGTGCAGAGGCTCCCATTCACTGTTCTCTCTTCTGTTTCCTGCAACAGCACACACTCTGATGATATCTCATCTCTTTGGAAATAGGTTATTTTATTATGTTTTACTTTTTAACTTCTCCCCATCCCCTTAAGACACAAAGCCCTTACCTTTTCGGGAAGAAAAGCTGTTTAAAATTCATACTGAAGTATGGTTTTTTGGGGGGAAAGAGGGGAGCTTTTACAGTTATTTCTGCAAAGAAAAAAATTTTGTTTATATACTTTTTAAATATTTTAAGGGCTTTTGCACTTTTGATAGTTAGAAAGCATAGTAAGACTGATGTGCTTTCTCTACTGGTATTTATTAGTGAAAGATTCAGTTGTGTGTATGCTCTTGAACCAAACAGAAGTGAAGGCTGGTGATTGTGTGAGAATCTGGATTTCAAATCTGCAAAAGCAAGGTGCAAAACGGTAAGTTGTTTTTAGAAATGGAATAGTGCTTTTCTGTTTTGAGTAGCTCATTGTTTTCTTTTTATTTTTTTTAAATTTTCCTAGAGAATAAAAGTTTTTGAGTTTTGATCATGTTGCTAGTTTCATATTTACAGAATTTTAGCGGGGGAGGGGTATTTAGTATTATGAACTTCCACACCTTTAATGTTTTGAAGTGAAAAGATCATGTCCTAGCCTGTAATCCAAGCGCTGGGAGGCAAGAGCCAGGGGTTGCTTGAATTCGCAGGTTTGAGACTATCCCAGGCAACATAGTGAGACCAGGTCTCAAAAAAGATGCAGGGTGCAGTGGGAGGCACCTATAATCCCAGTTACCTGGGAGGCTGAGACTGGGGATTGCTTGAGCCTGGGATTGGGACTACCCTGAGCAACATAGCTAGACCTAGTCTCAAAAAAAAGATCTTGTCCTTTGAAGTATTTTTTTTTAAAAAACCATTAATAGAACCATGTCAGTTTTTCATTCAACAAGTATACATTGAACATATTTGTGTGTAAGGCAGCCTCTTAGGTATTGGGAATAATGTATCTGAGACATTGCCTTCTAGAAACATATGACAAGCACCTATTACGGAGGTGTTGAGGAAATAAAACAGTTAAAATTAAGTATGTCAAGGAATTATTATTGACTGAAGATAGCTACTTGGGTATCCCTTTCTCATAATTTAATATAATTTGGGCAAATGAATTTGCCAGTATATTTTCTAGCCTGCCTTTATCTTGGTTGTTTACTTTCATGGGCAGTTTGGGGGTGAGCTTGATGATCATGTACTGTGTACTCCATATAGACTGAGTACATGAAAACAATTGTAATCATCTATTGTTTTAGAAAGTTTGTATCCATTTAGAATTTTTAGGTAAAAATCTGTGTCTTACTGTACTTACTAAGCATTGTACCTACCACATGCTTTAATCTTTATAACTGTTTCCCAGTTAATTTTTAAGTGGCAAAGTAAGGATTCAGGTATAGGTTTATGTGATTCTAATGCCTTTACATTTTCTATTACCATGTTAGAAAGTTAATTGGACCTGGCAGTTTTTCTTTTAGTTAGAAATAAAGAATTGCATATTTATGAAATTTAAGGCTTCTTGATTTCAGTTGACCCTATGGGATCATGCGGATTCTGTAGATAGACATCTTCTGTTCTTGGGAATCCCTATTTCCTTAGCTGTACATTGAACCATACTTGGCTCTGAAGTCTTGGTTCAGAAGTAGTCAGGAAAGAGGGAACATTTGGGAGACTGCTAAGAGCATCAGTGTGTGTACTAAAGGACTAGTTGTTTATGTTAATTATTTTATTCTTACATGTATAATACAGAGAAGTCTTAATTGGAAGAGTTGTCTACCATGTGGAAAAAGTGATACCACAGTATAGGACTTTTTGTATGTGTGAATGTATTAAGACTGCCTTTGTAATAAGCATTTCACTTTCTTGTATTTTTTAACTTAGTTATTTGACTGAAGAGCACCTGTTTTGAGGAGTATCTTTTTGTGGAGAAAAATTAACAGGACACAAGTAATTTAAAAAAGAAAAATGGTACTCTATAGAAGACCTAGACTGTGTCAGAGTTTGGATTCTGACTTCTAATACCAGCCTCTCCAGTTTACAATATGACTCTGGACAAATCTCTTTGCCTCTCTGGGCTCCAGAATCTCTAGTTTTTATGGGGCAAATTTATTTTTCTTTAGGCACTTAAAGGAGCAAACAAACTTTTTATGCTTTAGTTTTTATATATGGAGAATGAGTGAGATGACTCGGTGGCCTGATTTTCATGTACCATCAAGATTTGATTGTGACTTTTGCTGTTTTTCAAAGTATTGTGCTTTGGATGATAAATGATATGTCAGAGTAAAACTGAGGATAACTGAATAACTAGTTAGCATTTTATGTAACATAGTGTTGACTTGAAATGCTCTAAAGGGTGAAGGATGCATTCTCTACCCTATTTTAGATGACTGCATTGTTTTATACCCAGCCCTTTTAGTTAGTTTAAATTACCTGCCTGCTCCTGAACTCAATAGTTATGTCTAGTATTCTAATACTCCGTGATAAAATATCTACTAATCCACAAATTCAGGTGGTTTTCCTATCCTTTAGGTCCTGTATCTTTTATTTTTGAAATTTTTATACAGGTACATTTGTTTTTTCCTTTTGCATAAAATAAACATTCTTTCTGGTTGCTAAACTATCAACATGGTTATTTTAGACTCCATAAATCAGTGCTATTGTAATTTTTTTTAATTATGAGAAATGAGCTCTCATGTATCATCTCTGCCTTGACATTATCAGTTAATAATCAAAGTAGTAGTAGCTCTACTACTGGCAGAATGGTGCTCTCCTGCCTGAAACTATGCAGATATTTTTTTAGATGTTAAAACAAAAAAAGCTAAATGAACTGTTACACCTCAGATAATAGCAACAAGTTGTTTATATCATCATCATCCGTTGTTAAAATGTCACAGATTATCTCAAAATTGACATCTCAATTAACATTTATCTTTTGTTCAAATTGCAACAAGTTGTTTATATCATCATCATCCGTTGTTAAAATGTCACAGATTGTCTCAAAATTGACATCTCAATTAACATTATCTTTTGTTCAAATTTAGGACCCAAAGAAAGTTCTACATTACACTTGGTCCATTTTATTGTCTTTGTAGCTCTCCTGCTTTTGCTTTTATTCCCTTGTGGTTTATTTTGTTAAGGCATAGAATGGTAGAATTTTCCACATTCTGGATTTTTTTTTCTGGTTACGCTTGGATGCATTCCTTAGGTGCATTTCCATAACATTTTAAAAATAGTTCTTTTCCCTCAGGAGCAAATTTTGGGCAACAATCACAGGCCTCCAAGGATCTCTGTTGAAAACCTCTTTCCCCCCTTTTTGGGGGTTTAATAGAAGTGATATGAATATCTCTTACCTAATCAAACCTCCAACTTCACTAATCCCAAACATAGAAAAATTTAACAGTCAAGATTATCTGCAAAAGGCAGAAGACTTCAATGCAGGTCTTTGAAAAAAATTTTTCCTTAGTATTCTGCATTCCCTAAGCATTACTAAGCATTGTACCTACCACATGCTTTAATTTTTATAACTGTTTCCCAGTTAATTTTTAAGTGGCATTTCTTCCTACAGAGAGTTCTAGATTATTTACTACTATTACCCACATTTTAAAAAATGAAAAAAAATTGAATTTCATTTTTGGGATACCTGATATGAATTAAAGAAACAGGAAATAAATGCCAGTGCTTAGAAACACTAGCACATTTTAATATTGTGGTATTCACTTATTAAAGGTTGGAGCTGGTGATATTTCAGAATTGATTGCTTACAATTACTGACTTGTGTATGTATGTGGTTTACTGCAATTGTGGTGATTTCTCCAGAAAACTTCACATTTCACTGTCTAAGTTCTTAAAGTAATTATAGAAAAAAAAATTTTTTTAAAGGAAATATAAACCAAGACAATGATTTTTTTTCTTTACAGAGACCATGAAACGTATGGTGCAATAGCTGTACTTTTGGTGGGAAAAATATACAGCCATTCTGGTGAAGCAGTGAGTAGTGGTATCAGTAGCTTATACTAAGTGTCCAGGTTAGGCCCTCAAGTATATGCTTAGATGATTGTGTTGAGTCATATATATTTAAAACACTTAAATATTTTGGGGTGATTATTCTGTTTATATCCCAAGATGTTGATAAAGTTCCCATAATGAAATAATAAGGGCAGGTGCCTGATCCAGACAGGTTTGAGGGCCCCCCCCCCCAATATACTGGTGTTTATACTCTACTGAGAGGGAGCTCTACCATTGCAAACTGTGCTGTAGTCATTTTCTTTGGGAAGTGATAAGTTGTATTTAAAAGAAAAAATTCTACTTTGAATCATATTAAATAGTTCTGTAACATGAAATTAACAAATGAATTTTATAGCTAAATTTCACAAAATAGCTAGATGTGTTATGTACAAATTATGCTATGTAAAGATCTTGGAGTTTCTAATGAGGTTAATTTTCAACCGTTTATGTGTAAATGAGACCAATGTGTAAAGTTTTAAAGCAAAACTCTTGATTGGATTTTATCCAATTTCTGTGATCAGTTTTTCTGTGGGGACTATTAAAGAGTTGTGTATTGTGTGTCTGTTTTCTCTGTTATGGTTAATTTAATTTCACATTGATCATTGATTAAAAATGGAAACTGTTGCTGTTAGTTTTTTTATGCCTTTGAACTACATCCTTATTTTTTGGTATTTATTAGCCCTTTGCTCCCTGAATTCCCAAATCAGTTCAGACCCACATTACTAGAAGAACAGAACTTGTTCTAGTGGCAGATCTTGCAAGAAAGTAAGTGGATGTTAAATTACATTATGGGTGGATTTTATGTATAACATTTTAGCTGCACTTGAGCAGTGGTCCTTAAAACAAATGTTACAAGATTTTTTTAACTCCACTCTGCCAGCAGTTTTTCAACAAGCTGATTCTGATGCAGTGATTCTTGGATTATAATTGGAGATGTTTACTTTTAGGGGTAATTTTGCCAAAATAATGGAATGATAAATTTTGAAACCTGTTACCGGCTAATTTTGGATTGAATATACTCACAAAATAAGCAGTGCTTCGGTGACAGGTTTGGAACTTCAAAGTAGAACTGGTAATTAGACTTGGAAATGGTTTCTTAAATCTGGTTGTCCAAGAGAAGTGTAACTAGTCCATAATTGTCATCTTTCCCTTTGGACTAATTTTAGTCACTTACTATATAGAATGGTGATTTTTAACCTTTTACAACTCACACTTTGTATAATACTTGATTTCACTTTTCTCTATATCCTACTATCCTAAGAAGGTTTCAAGCTTTACTTTCTATAATTACTAAGTTACTATGAATTTCCCACTCTTACTTAATTAAGCATTATGCCAAGCACTAGTATACATTGTTTGGGTTTCATTTTACTCTTTGGAAAATCCAAAGACATTTGAATTTTTCACATAATAAAAGCAATGAGGCTTGGGGATATTAAGTAAACTGTTGGAAATTTTAAGTGCCAGATTGTAGTAGGTTTATTGAAGATGCCATTTTGAACAATACATTACTCTAAGCTTTGAAAACAACTCTTAAATCCTAACATACTGTATTTTATCATTACCATTTAGCTTATGATCTGAGTAGTTAACCCTGGTAGTTCAAAATTATTGAGCTCTCTGTTTCTGTCAGGTAACAGCAGCTGTTTGTTTCTTTGTTTTTGGAGACTAGGTCTCACTATTTTTGCCCGGGGAACTGCAGGCTCACGTTGCCCATGGTACCATGGACTCTAGCAATCCCCAGCCTCAGCTTCCCAGGTAGCTGGGATTACAGGTGCAGACCCCCAAGCCTAGCTATTTTTTTTTGGGACTGGGTCTCCCTATGTTGCTCCAGGCGGGTCTCAATCGAGATCCCTAGTCCCAGCCATGACTCCATAAGCTGTTGCTTATAGGCACGCACCACCATGTCTGGCTAACAGCTGTTTTTTGTTTTATTTTTTTTTTTGAGATTAGGTCTCTGCTATTTTTGCCTGTGGAACCGCAGGCTCACATTGCCCCAGGGTACCACAGACTCAAGCAAGCCTCAGCTTCCCAAGTAGCTGGGATTACAGGCGCGTGCCACCGTGCCCAGCTATTTTTTTGGTACTAGGTTTTGCTATGGTGCCTCCGGCAGGACTTGAACCGTGATACCTGGCCCCAGCCACGGCTTCCTAGGCTGCCGCTTACAGGCATGCGCCACCATGCATGGCTAACAACTGATTTTGAAATGAGTTGCTCTTCAGTTGAATTTAGTGAAAGCTAGATTTCCATATCTATGGCCCTGTGCTTAAATTAAGTAACATTCTGTTTTGCTTTTGTTACTTGACCACTTATTGACTAGAGGAGCCACACAGTGTCAGACTGGAAGCTCCCAGAGTACAGGTCAGCATCCTCGAAGTGTCATGATTGAATTGCAGAAGGATTTAAAATATGATTGTTGAATGATCTGTTTTTGGTAAAGTAGGAATAGTAAAGTAATCGAATAAATGCTTTCTGTTGAGAAATAATAGAGTCCTCTCTAGTTGGACCCTACAGGGCATAAATATTAGAAGTTCACCGAAATCATAATGCAAAAATAGGAAATTTAAAATTGCTTTACCAGTATTTAGAGACATGAGCCAGGAGATTCTGTTCAAGGGTTTGGAGCTTTCTTATACCAGTGTTTATTTCTAGAGAAAACTTCAGGTTTGTTGCTCTAATATACAAGTCAGGATTTGTCTGTTCTTAAAGATAGTTTGCTACTTTGTGACTACTATTATTCTCTTGATGGTTGTTTTTAGAGGAGAATTTACTGTCAAGGAGTTAAATAATTTTAATATTCCTGCAGGTGTCTTTACTGTTTTTGCTTATAAAAGAATGAAGGATAACTGTTTTTCTCATTTTCTTGTTTTATTTTTAAATCTAGTTAACCAGGTAAGGTTTTTTTTTTGTTGTTGTTGTTGTTTTTTGTTTTTTTATTAGCACCACGCTCTAACCAACTGAGCTAACCGGCCACTTGTTGTTTTTTTTTTTTTTAAGAAGGGCTATTTGAAGGTACATGATTGGAAGCTTAAAATCTAAGTAATGCTTAACAGATTCCTCTCAAATCTATCAATGATTTTATAAGAAGAATGAGAGGACTTTTAAAAAAGTCTTGCGCAGGTAATCTTGCGCATTAGACTTCTAAGACATTCAATGCAGCTTCTTCCTTCCACCTGTCAGTTCAGTATTTTAAATATGCATGATATTTTTGTTCATAATTGGTGCATGTTTTTTTATTTATTTTGCTAAAGTCACTGGACTGTCCTTACCCATTTGGGTAGGCATAGTCCTTGCAGATTTCTCTTACAATACTAGGGGCTTTTAATTAAGAATGCCGTCCATCCACTTATAAAGTCACAGACATTTTAATTTTATTTATTTCCTTATTTTTTTACTTTTATTTTTTTCTGAGACCAGGTTTTGCTATTTTTGCCCATGGAACTAGGCTCACGCTGCCTAGGGTACCACAGACTCAAGCAATCTCCAGCTTCCCAGGTAGCTGGGATTACAGGATTGCGCCACCACACCCAGCTATTTTTTTGGGACTAGGTCTTGCTACTTGGCCCCCAGCGGGACTCAAACCGTGATCCCTGGCCACGGCCGTGGCTTCCTAGGCTGCCACCTACAGGCATGCGCCACCATGCCCGGCCTAGACATATTAATTTTAGTATAATGATAGTTAT
The DNA here is from genome assembly GCA_004024945.1 of Uropsilus gracilis. Classification (NCBI taxonomy): domain Eukaryota; kingdom Metazoa; phylum Chordata; class Mammalia; order Eulipotyphla; family Talpidae; genus Uropsilus; species Uropsilus gracilis. Next base: position 11,628 of record PVHY01012162.1, read on the forward strand.
GTATGTAGTGTCTACTTACGATGTACTAGGCTCTCTGGTAAGCGGTTATGTATATTCTCATTAAATCTTGATGTCAGCTGCAATTGCAAAATCCACTGAGTTCTGAAAATTGAACTTTTTGCTTTTCTCGTGACAGAACCTAATCTGACTTGATACTTTGTGAGACTTTTTTTGCACCTGTCCCATTTAGTGTGATTGTTACTTTATTTCACTGTTGAAATATTAATGTAATTGGTTACAGTGTTTATTGTCCTTTAAAAACCAGAATAACTCCAAAATTCAGGATCTAGTCTGACTTTACAGTGTTCAGGAAAGAGATACGGACCTGTTTGCTCCTCTGTTCCCTTAACGAGGAAGCAAAAGTGGGATGAAGAGGGGGATTAAGTAACTTGAAGAGGTGAGGGGAGGCTGTAGTAGTAATAAAGAACTTGACCTTTGAACTTTTGCCTAAGATTCTTACCCTGCCTCTACTGCTTACTAGCTATGTGATCTTGGGAGGGCCACTCAACTCTGTGCTGTGATTTTCTCAGACTGGCTACAGAAAGAGCACTTTATTAATAGAGTTGTCTACAGTATAATCTGTGTCTTTAAAATACATTGAAAGGCTCTAGAGATACTTTAGGCAGTACTAGTGAAGTGTAACTTACTTTTTTCAAGAAGGAACGATGGCCTATTCATAGTAGGGATTGAAATAACTGGAAGTAGCCTGTATAATGGTAGCTTAGGGATGTTTCTCAGTCTTTTTTTTTTTTGGAGGCTAGGTCTCACTATTTTTGCCTGTGGAACCACAGGCTCACGTTGCCTGGGGTACCACAGACTCAAGCAATCCCCAGCCTCAGCTTCCCAGGTAGCTGGGATTATAGGTGCGTGCCACCACGCCCAGCTGTTTTTTTGGGACTAGGTCTCACCCCAACAGGACTCGAACTGTGATCCCTGGCCCCACCTATGGCTTCCTAGGCTGCTGCTTACAGGTATGCGCCACCATGCCTGGCCATTTCTCAGTCTTTATTCCACTCACTAATCACTCCTGCAAGTGACATATACAGAAATTGCCAGTTTTATAATGGAAAGAAATTTAGTCTCCCTAGTGAAATTCAGTCTAAAAGTCTGTTTTCTATAGACGTTAGAAACAATTGAAAAGAACTCACCTTTGAGAATAAAGATCTCAGAGTTAGCAAAAAGTTGGTGCTCTTTTTTCTTCTTTTTTTGAGACTAGGTCTCGCTATTTTTGCCCATGGAACTGCAGGCTTACGTTGCGCCAGGTATCATGAACTCAAGCAATTCCCCAGCCTCAGTTTCCCGGGTAGCTGGGATTGCCGCGCACCACCACACCTCAGCTATTTTTTGGGACGAGGTCTCACTGTGTTGCCCTGAACAGGACTCGAACTGCGATCCCTAGCTGCTTCATAGGCTGAAGTTTACAGGCACGAGCCACCATGCCCAGCATCTTTTCTATACTTATATGATGTTGGGTCATATTAGTATAAATTCGATGTTTTCACCCAAGTGATTTTGACGCCCATCCCCATGTAAACAGATTTCGTGTAAGATACTAGAATTCTTTCCCACCCTACACACTTTACATGATCCTCATAACAGCGCCTTCTCACTGCCCTTGCCAACATGCTCTCTGTTTCTGTCATTGTGTTTTAATGCTTTACAGGAACACCTTTTTGTTCCTTCTTGTTTAAGCCCCTGAATCCTTGTCTTTACAGAAGAGAAGGGAATCAGGTTACTGAGGGATCAGTGAGGGAAACACTGATGCACCTGCTCAGTGTTTCACCTAAGTAGCTACCAAAATTCAAGTGTGTGTCCCTGTTTTTACCCTTTGCTTGATCTGTCTGGGCACTTCTGAGGTGGTCTGTTTTCTGCAAAACCTTACTGCCCGATCCATACTCCAGTGCCTCCATTGCTTCTTTCTAGGCAGTGACTGGCATTCTGGCTCACCTTCTGAGGCTGGGATCCTGGTATATACTGTCTAACAATTAGCATACGTGTGTTTGAATTTTTTTTTTTTTTTTTTGAGACTAGGTCTTGCTATGTTGCCGGGGTTAGTCCCAATCCCATGGACTCAAGGGATCTTCAGCCTCAGCCTCCCAGGGAGCTGATATTATAGGTACACACCACCATGCCCAGCTATTTTTTGAGACTATGTTTCCTGGGGTAGTCTTGAACCCACGGACTCAAGTGATTCCTAGCCTCCGCCTCCCTCCCTAGGCTGGGATTAAAGATACACAGCACCATGCCCAGCTTGTGTTTGAATAAAGATTATGTGCTTAATGTACTTGAAATGAGATTGCTCTAAAGTACTCTAATATAGGGTGAATTTTCACTTTTATGAACATTTTGGTGGAACTGAGATAACTCAATTTAAGATTATACTTTATAAAAACTCTTTAAACTTTGAAGCAATTTAGGCCGGGCACGGTGGCTCGTGCTTGTAAGCTTCAGCCTATGAAGCGGCCGGGGCTAGGGATTGCGGTTCAAGTCCCACCTGGGGCCCGTAGCGAGACCTAGTTCCAAAAAAATAGCTGGGCGTGGTGGTGCGCGCCTGTAATCCCAGCTACCTGGGAAGCTGAGACTGGGGATGGCTTGAGTCTGTAGTACCCCGGGCAACGAGAGCCTGCGGTTCCACGGGCAAAAATAGCGAGACCTAGTCTCAAAAAAAAAAAAAAACAAAAACTTTGAAGCAATTTCAAGCTGACCGCGGTGGTGGCTCATGGCTTTAATCCCAGCCTAGAATGGGAGACTCAGACTGCGAATTGCTTGAATCCACAGGTTCGAGACCCACCCAGGGCAACATAGTGAGACCTAGTCTCAAAAAGTAGCTGGGCATGGTGGTGCACTTTGTTCCCTGGGCAACAAAGCGGAAAAAAAACAAAAACAAAAAAACTTTGAAACAATTTTAAACAAAGAAAAATCAGATTCACTGACTTTTAAAAAATTTTAATTTGGCATTTTGCTGAATTTGCTTTGTTGCTTTTATATAAAAATATTTTTCTTTGACCTCTTTGGAGTAGGTTGCATACGTCATACCCCTTTACTCATTAATACTTGAACATTTATTTCCTAAGATCAGAGGTGTGGGTTTTTTGTTTGTTTGTTTTTTTTTTGTGCTAGGTCTTGCTATTTCTGCCCGTGGAACTGCAGACTCCCGTTGCCCGTGATACCACAGATTCAGGCAATCCCCAGCCTCAGCTTCCCAGGTAGCTGGGATTACAGGTGTGCACCACCACGCCCAGCTATTTTTTTGGAACTAGGTCTGGCTATGTTGCCCCAGGCAGGTCTCGAACCACCATCCCCAGTCCTAGCCGCAGCTTCCTAGGCTGCCGCTTACAGGCACACGCAACCATGCCTAGCCCGCAGAAGCTTACTTTAGTATTTTTCCGCAAGAATTTCTGAGTGGTGGTTGAAAAAGATGAGTTACTTTCCAAGACAGTAAATATGCTCATGCTGCCCAAAGAAATAGTAGGAGTGTAGAGAAGAGAGACTCAAGCTGTGTCTTATTACTCAACTATTAGTAGCATTCATTTTAAAAAGTTCTCAGGGAAAAAACTTAAGTGAGGCATACCACTCAGTCTTCTAGTGATTAAAAAAATATATATTTTTTTGCTGAGGCCTCCCGTTGGTAAATGCTCAGGTGGGATTTTTTTTTTTTTTTTTGGAGACTATAGGTCTTGCTCTTTTTGCCCGGGTAACCACAGGCTCAAGCAATCCCCAGCTTCAGCTTCCCAGGTAGCTGGGATTACAGGCGTGTGCCACCATGCCCAGTTATGTATTTTTGGCAGGCGAGAATTCTACCACTGAACCACCAATGCAAGTTATGTATTTTTGGAACTAGGTCTTGCTACGTGCCCCCTGGTGGGACTTGAACTGCGATCCTTGACCACAGCTTCCTAGGTTGCCACTTACAGGATGTGCCACTGTGCCCACCCCACCTGGGATTTAAACATCTTCAAATTCAGACTCTGGATTCCAGCTGAGGAAAGCCTGATGATACATTGTGATACAAGGCTTAGGCATCCACTTTTCTGACACCACAGTGTTGCCTTGTAGACTGTACTTGAGAAATTACATGTTAGGTTTTTAAGAGACACCATAGTATTATTGCTACTTTGTATATATATTATATATATATATAATATATAGTATATATATTATATATATAATATATATTATATATTGTGGGTTTACGAAGAGCATTAATTTTGTATATATATATATAATATATATTATATATATATTATTTTTAGAGACTAGGTCTCGCTATGTTCGCCAGGGTTGTCTTGGACTGAAGTGATTTCCCAGCCAAAGCCTCTCAGGTAACTGGGAAATTACAGGCATGCACTACCATACCTGGCCGTTACTTTATATTCTAAGGTCACAAGTTTAGTAGCTTTCAAACTTTTTGAGTATTGTTACCAATTTATTTTAGTTTTGGATCCTAATATACAGATGAAGCAGATATATTGTGGTTACATACTTAGCCTCTGTTTTTTCTTTTCTACCCCTTAGCCTCTGATTTTTTATTTTCATTATTGTTATAAACCTTCAAATTGACTTCACAACCCATGTCTCCACCCTCTGTTTCAAAATACTGCCTGACTTTAGCTGTCATCCATTTCAGGACCACAGCATGTTAATGTAGGTGAATTAGGACACTGTCAGAGTGTCAGCATGATTGTGGATGGATTAGGACATGACTCCTTTTTCTCTGACAGTGATTGATTTCTCTGATCCTTTTGAGGAAGTTTTATAAAAAATAATGCTTTTACATAGTCATCCTTCATACACAATTATCAGTTTGGCTGCTGCTTTTTTTGTTTTTCATTAAGGTACCTCCAATTTCCTTTCATCCCTGCACAACTACATACCTCTATATTAACATATACTGCTTGTATTTTATTTGTTTAAGAGGGAAGGTAGAAGGAAGAAGAAAGAACATTTGTGATACAAAATTAATGCTCTTCGTAAACCCACAAGAGTAAACATAATAAGATCTCACAGCTTACTTGCTATAAGGTTTTAAAACTGGTTGGGTCATCCTTAGGCTAGGACTATAAATTAATGATATTGAAATGATTCCAAACTCTAGTAAATTAGTAGTTGAAAATAAGGTCAAATTGCTTAATTGAAGTAAATTAAAAGGTAACTTTGGGGCAAGAAAAATTTGTTGGCCTGTTAGTCCTCACCTGAGTCCTTCAGAAAGTTGTTAGCCACTTAATATAAACATGAGGTTAATAATCCTTGTGGATACAAGGTTGGTAAGAGAGTTATGACACTTCACCTTAGACTACAATGATTATACTTTAGTTTTTCCTAAAAAGAGATTTGTTGTAAGTTTAACTATGGAAATATGTGAAAGTGCAGTGGGGGCAAAATGTTAGAAAAATTTGTTGTTAAAATAGATACGGTTTTATGTATCTCTCCATATTTTTGTCATCTTGATAAATGGCTATTGAACACCTAGTAGGAGAAAATGTGCCTTGCTTGGAGAGGACCATGGAGTCAGCAGTCAGGAAGCATTTAGGTGTTGGCAGGTGCTGTGCTGGGATAGAAGACCCTGTTCTGCTAAGTCTGACACAGTGAGGAGGGCATCCTTCCTGTGGACTAGGCCAGACCCAATCTTGTACCACCCTTGGCTTCCCCTTCCTTGGTGGTTTATAAATATTTGCTATCACTTGTTTGTAGTAGCCTCACTAACAAATGAGTTTAGGAAGAAAATGAATTGGATATTAGAAGCAGATCTCCTGAGGCTGTTGATGCTTCCTGCCTGTATCCTTGAGTTTGGGTGTATCTGTAGCCTTAGAACCTAACCTTAAGATTTCTCCCATTTTAGAGAATCTGATAAACCTCATTTTATTCACTAGAAAACTATTTGCATCCAGTATCAGGGATTTTACCTGCATGGAGCTGATCTTTGGGTTCAAAGTACTTTTGCCTAAAAGGATTCAGGTTTTGTATTATGCTGGATACTTTTTTTATCAAATAGTGAATCAACATGTTAACAGATAAACAGGATGATGTTAATGTGTGAGAGATTTCATTTTTAAGTAAAAGGCAACTGAATATAGTGGGTTTAACTTACAGGTTCTCAATGACTAAGTTTATATGGCAAAGGCAGTTGACTGCTCATGTATTAGAAACTGTGGATTGCAAAGATTTGTGTTCTGTACCAGTACTTTGTAAACTGGATCTTGACCTGTACTTGTAGGGAGTTTTGAAATCCATTTGTGTCTGATTTCCATTAGACAAATGAAATAGTAGAAAAAATGTGTTCTCACAGAATATTAAGGGTTATGTATATAGTGAAAGTGTATATATATATATATATATATATAGGTGTCTGCATACGTATACATACACAAATGTTATTGGATTGTAATATGAAAATGTGTGGTGATATTAAAAAGCAACAGTCTACTTTCAAGGTAGTTTGAATATCTGAATTTATCGTATTTTTTGTGTTTAGGGAACCAGGTAAAAATCGGAGAGGTAGGATACAAGAGTAAAGGAAACCAGTTGTCTTTGAAACACTAACTTCAATCAATTAAGTTGAGATGGGATTTTGGTGGGGGTGGTGGTGATAAAAGCTGGGTTTGTTTTGTGAAGCTTCTGGAAGCTACTGTAACCAGTGGCAGATACATGTTACACATTTACAGTTACATTTACTGGGCATGGCTATAGTTCAGCAAACCTGTTATGACATTTAATATTAAACTGAAAGTACTTTCTTGTTCAAAACTAGAAAGGTCTATTTTAAATAAGGCCAGGAACTCTGGCGTTGATTAGAGCAACTGTTTGATAACTGAATTTTACTTAAAATGAAGGGCTTTGGTGTATCGGATGGATAGGTGATATTTTATTATTATTAAGTATGAAACAGTTTTTAAGAAAGTTTTACAAATAAAAATTGATGTTGCTTAAAAAATTGAATTACAGACAATAACATCATCTTCCCCCCTCATTTCTTTCAAAGGTTTGGGCCCCATGGGATCCCTGTCACAGTATTTCCCAAAAGGGAATATAAGGATAAACCAGAAGCCATGCAGCTCCAAAGTCAGACATTCCAAGAAGGGACAGAGGTCAAGCGTGAAGTGAATGGTGCTGTTCCCAATGATCCTTCAGTCCCGCCTCCCGAGCCCAGCTTGGCTAAAAGCCTGTGGACTTCCAAACCACCACCTCTCTTCCATGAAGGAGCACCTTATCCTCCCCCTTTGTTTATCAGGGACACTTATAACCAATCAATACCTCAGCCACCACCTCGGAAAATCAAGCGACCCAAACGAAAGATGTACAGGGAAGAACCTACTTCAATAATGAATGCTATAAAACTCCGGCCCAGGCAAGTCCTGTGTGACAAATGTAAAAATAGTGTTGTTGCTGAAAAAAAGGAAATTAGAAAAGGTAGCAGTGCAAGTGACTCTTCTAAATATGAAGATAAGAAACGGAGAAATGAAAGTGTAACTACTGTGAACAAAAAACTGAAAACTGACCATAAAGTAGATGGGAAAAACCAAAATGAAAGTCAGAAAAGAAATGCTGTGGTTAAGGTTTCAAATATTGCTCACAGCAGAGGTAGAGTAGTTAAAATTTCTGCTCAGGCAAATACATCAAAAGCTCAGTTAAATACTAAGAAAGTGCTCCAGAGTAAGAACATGGATCATGCAAAAGCTCGGGAAGTGTTGAAAATTGCCAAAGAAAAGGCACAGAAGAAACAAAGTGAAACCTCTACATCCAGAAACGCACATTCGAAAGTCCATTTCACACGTCGCTATCAGAACCCGAGCTCAGGTTCCCTTCCCCCCCGGGTTCGTTTAAAACCACAAAGGTACAGGAATGAAGAAAATGACTCCTCTCTGAAGACCGGACTTGAGAAAATGCGGAGTGGCAAGATGGCTCCCAAGCCCCAGTCTCGCTGCTCCTCAACCCGCTCAGCAGGTGAGGCCCCTTCAGAAAATCAGAGTCCCTCAAAAGGCCCGGAAGAGGCCAGCATTGAGGTGCAGGACACCAATGAAGGGCTTGTGCCTGATGAGCAGGATGAACCACAGACACTGGGCAAAAAGGGCAGCAAAAGCAATATCTCTGTTTACATGACCCTTAATCAAAAGAAATCCGACTCTTCCAGTGCTTCAGTGTGTAGCATTGATAGCACAGATGGTTTGAAGTCCTCCAGCTCTGAGTGTAGTTCTTCAGAAAGCTTTGATTTTCCTCCGGGCAGCATGCATACACCTTCCACCTCTTCCACTTCCTCCTCTTCAAAGGAAGAGCAAAAGCTCAGTAATTCCTTGAAAATGAAAGTCTTTTCCAAAAATGTCTCTAAATGTGTCACACCAGATGGCAGGACCATATGTGTAGGGGACATTGTTTGGGCCAAGATATACGGCTTCCCTTGGTGGCCAGCCCGTATTCTTACTATAACCGTGAGCCGGAAAGATAACGGCCTTTTAGTCCGCCAGGAGGCCCGTATTTCATGGTTCGGCTCCCCAACCACCTCTTTCCTTGCTCTTTCGCAACTTTCCCCCTTTTTAGAAAACTTCCAGTCACGCTTTAATAAGAAGAGAAAGGGCCTGTATCGCAAGGCTATCACAGAGGCTGCTAAGGCTGCCCAGCAGCTGACCCCTGAAGTGCGGGCTCTGTTGACACAGTTTGAGACGTGAACGTGGACAGTAAGGTAGGCAAGAACCATCGGAAAGCGCCGCAGATTTTCTAGCCTAGTCAGGAGTCACTGCTAACAAAGCAGTTTGACCAAACTGCAGAAAGAGATTGCACTCAGTTGGCTGCTTTTTATACACTGACCTTATAGCCATTTTTAACTGAGAAGCTTAAACTGAACAAGCAATCAAATTTTGTCTTAAGGAAGTAAGATTTTTAGCAGTATTTTTCAGTTTTGGAATACAAAATCATCCCAAGGCATAGGAACCATAGCCTCAACTGAAAATGAATTTTTGCAGGGACTGTTAAATGCCATTTGTACCTAGTACTGTGTGGATGTGTTTATGTGTACATGTGTATGCGCACGTAGCATACATACGTGTGTATATTTGTGTACACACATGCACACCTTACATAATATAGCCCGTCACTGTGTGACATAGGTTGTGTATTTGAGGTTGCAGTAAGGGCTGGTGAGCTGGGGGAATAATGTGGATGTTTAACGACTGCTTGTGTTTTACTTAATGAACACTTAGTCTATGTGCATAATGGCGCAAGAAGTTGACTATTAGCTGTTTGACAAACTGAAATGCTTGGTCTTCCAGCTGTAGGCTGGAGAAATAGGCCAGAGTTTGGGAGTCAAACTGTCAAGGCGGCAAGGGTCCCATCATTACCCTTTGTCATCCAGTGGGGATGTAATGAAAACTTTCAAACCTCTGGTTTGGGAGTTTAGATAGTTTTGTTTTTGAATATGTATATATTGATTGCTAAATTTGGTCAGATTTCTCCTGACTGACTGTTCCTAAATTCTTAGGATACGTCCTAGTAAATTACACTCTGTGAATTGTCATGTGTAATTGTTGCATTTTGGATGTACCTAATTTGATAATTAAAAAAAATTTCCGTTTAAGGTATCTGTTTGCAGGTCAGAAAATGAGAAAATGTAATTGTGTAATGCTCTGAAATGTAAAAAACAAAAAAGCTGTAAATAAAATCAACTAAATCCAAATTATTTGTGTGTGTTTCTCAAAAAGCTTTGAAAAATTTCAAGATGGTAGAGAATTCTTTGTAATAGCGTGTGGAGGAGGTGAACAATCACACCTTCATTTTCCTATTTGCTCTACTAGGGAATATATTCTATGAGCATAGGTAAAATTCTAAAATTCAAGTAAGTCAGTGTGTTAAAATGAAGTTTTGTAGAGGTCTGACATCTAGATTTGAGACCTTCCCGCCAATTTCTCATAAATTTGTGGGTTTTTAAATTTTTCATTTTTAGCCTTTATTTCATCACGTGCTGCTGCTTTTAACATTAGGGTAACTATAGCTAGTTACTTATTTATTTGGTCTTCAGCCCTAGATACTACTTCTGGAGCTAAAAACTTAGCTCACTGTTTTCCTACTTGGTCCATCTGCCCCCTTAGATGATTTTCTTGTTTTCTATTTTTAGCTTGTATTGTTGGTGAATAACATCTGATTGCCTGTGGAGGCAAGTTTAGTTCAATATATTTTTAAAGTTGCCTAAATGCTTTTTGTAACCCATCAAATACGATGTAATGTCAGTTTGACACTTACTGGAAATGAAACTTGGAGCAACTTTGTGGATTTGAGTAGTCCAACTTGAAATGTTTTAGTTACATGAAATTAAAAGACTAATGAAGATTAAAATAAAATAGTTTTCTGTCAGCTTCCTTAAGGTCATGGACTTCCATAATTTATGTACTGATTTCTGAAAAAGCAAGTAGAATTTCTTCTGGGGAACTCAATGCTTTTTGATTATAATAAACACACATTTGAAAAATAAAGCGAGGTGTTTCTCTTGAATAGAACATATTCTTTCCTGCAAACAGAAACTACTCTTTTAAAAATTACTTGGTTATAACAGGTTGAAGTTCAGTGTGCTTTAGGGGTTTTAAGGAAGTATTGTAAGGTTTTCCAAATATTTGTTAATGAATTTATTCATTTAGATATCTTTGAAAGTTCAGGAATATTTAGACAAGGCAGAGCACAAGGTCACCTAAAATAAGTAATTCCAAAGCATGTTTTGATCCAGGTGAGTTTTGCCTTAACATAAGTGATTGTGATGGGCATTGCTAATATCGTCAAGTGCTTGGTGAAGGTCCTCTGAGCCATATTTGATTTCAGAAGTGTGGGGGTGCAGTGGGAAAGGAAAATGATGAAATGATTGTTCACAAAATAACACTCAGCTTTCCTTTGAGGAAAAAGTTAAAAACCACAGAATCCATGATTTTCAGTTCAAACCATTTTTCCTGTCTTAAATTGGCAATCTCCAGTATCTCACCAGAAGTTTCAATAGGAAACAAAGTTGAAAGAACTTTTGTAACCCTAAAATGTATATTCTAAACCCAGTAGCTGCATGTTTTTATTTTTCAAATCAATAACTCCTTAAGCAGCTAGATTTGTTCCAGTGTCTAATGCAAATGGAGATAGAACTGGATAATTGTAGCCATTTTTCTGTTTTCTTTATAATAAAGTCACTCTTTGATTGGAGATAATCCAGTGGCTCTTTTTCTTCCTGCAAGGAGAAAGTTAGGCCAACACTAAATCTTCAGTGACCTAAAAGTCACTGAAGTGGCTACAGCGGATTAACAAAGGAGAAGTCTAATGAAATGAGTTGTAAAAACTAAAAAGATGTCTCAATAGAAATTCTCAGGAAATTAAAGCTTTGGATTTCTTAGTGTTACAGACTTCATAGACAAGAGAGCTGACATTTTTTCTTTGGAAAGGACACCTGTTTAACACTTGCAGACTTGTAAGTAAAGACCTATAAGGTAGGCAAGGAACTAGAATTGACTGGTCAGCTACCAGTTTTGCATGACCTGATTGTCTCTCTGTTGTGCTGGTAAGAAAGATCTGTAAGTGGTAATTTTAGATTAGTACTAAGGAGAGTCACAAGAAGACAGATGGTAGGCAAAAATACGAAGCTTGCTAAAGTCAGCTACATGAATGTTTTTATTGGTCTACTTTCTAATGGATAGAAAACGAGTGACACCATTGAGCAGGCTATGCTTCAATTTTGGTTGTGTTAAAAGCTCAGTTAAATTCCTTTGTAGAATAACTGAATTGGGAATTGGAAATACCTCCAGAGATTTATGATTGGAATCTAAAATTAGATTTTTCCCTTTTAGGTTGTGAATTTTTTCTGTGGTTTGTGCTGCACTGGTTCATTTTTGTTAGTACTCAACTGAACTGAGGCGAGCAAATGTTTAGAAAGGTTGGTAATGTTTTGATCCAAGATACTTTTGCTTTGACTTAGTTATGGCCTTTGACTGGGACCTTGTGGAGAATGAAGACCTATTTACTAAGGTGGGGCAAATTTAGTTTGTTTTTTTTTTTTCTATAGGATTATATTAACATGTTATTGGTTTAAACAATCAGATTCAAATGCCTGATACAGGGAATTCCAAACATGAGGCTGGTGGTATTCTAGTTGCCAGGAGAAAATGTAACAAGCTGCTTTAATTACTTTCACCTGGTTCTGACTTAAATGACACTGCTTTTCAACTCAGTGAAGAACTAAAAAATGAAATCCTTTGTGTGCTCTGTGGTTCTATTAAGAAATAGGAAGTTAAGTCACAGTGATATAGAGGATATACATGTATTTATATTAGTTTCCGTGTCTATTGTGGACAGTTGATGCTATCATCAGGAATGAAATAGCTGTTGTTTAATCTTGACTTGAAACATTTAGGGACTCAAGATTCCCCTCTTTTTTGTGAGTTCTTAGGAAAGTACTATAAATAGTTTTGTTTTGGGATTTAAAAATTTTTTTACTGTTAACACAGTTATCATTTCAGTCATCTTTTGGTATAGAACTCTGTGGCTTCAGGTTCATTCACATTGCTGTGCAGCCACTGCCTCTATTGCAGTGTTCTAACCTTGGGGTGAAATTGCTCAGGAGAGGTCTGGAAATTGAGTCTTGGGAGTGTTTTTCTTGGTTAAGCACAGGATTGAAACTGCTCCTGGCAGTTTCTCCTAATCAGCCGCAGGCCTCACAGGAAGTCATGTTGCCTATAGTGCTGATGCACCACCTTTCCAGAACTGTACTGCCTGTGGTAGAAATTTTAGATGTATTAGTGCCCTACATTTACCTATTAAATATTAAAAAGATTTTTATGGGCCGGGCATGGTGGCACATGCCTGTAAGCAGCAGCCTAGGAAACCATGGCCAGGACCAGGGATCACAGTCGAGTCCTGCCAGGGGCATGTAGCAAGACCTAGTCCCCCAAAAATAGCTGGGCTGGTGGTGCGTGCCTGTAATCCCAGCTACCTGGGAAACTGAGACTGGGGATTGCTTGAGTTTGTGGTACCCTGGGCAACGTGAGCCTGGGGTTCCACAGGCAAAAATAGCAAGACATAGTCTCAAAAAAAAAAAAAAAGAAAGAAAGAAAAAGTTTTTAAGGTAAAGTCAACTCTTAGTGACAAAATCAATTGTTTTGAACAATTTCATGAGTGTGAAAACTATTCAATCGTACTATTTCCTTGGGATTATTTTCCACCTTTTTATGAGTATAATTAGTGAAAAACATTTGACAGGTAGGTAACTATTAAAATTCTTAGATCCTCTATGTACTTTGGTAGAAAATAGAGACTGAATTTTTTTGGAATGCATTTTTATATTATGCTTTTAAATCTATCTTGGGATGAATTGAGTCAAATTTTAATGATCTGGTTAATCTGAAAGAAATAATGGTTCACACTTGAATTTTTTCTTACAGTGTCTTTTATTCTGGCACAAAAGGATTGGTTAGGGGGAGGTGTGAAGGGAAAGAAGAAACTAGACTTGAATTATCAGGATTTCTCATTTCTCAACTGAGAAACTCAATAGGAGACTGTACATTGCTTAATTAAGGATGGGCCTTCCTGCTGTTGGACATTTGTTTGTAAACCAATTTAATAGCATTTTGATGGTGAAGACAGGCTGGTTTTAAATAGTTGGCCTTACAGTTTGGTTTAAACATGAACTAAATATTTTTTCTTGAAATTTCTGATGTTTTTGTAAGTACTCATTAAAAAGTTGAAAACAGCCATTATTTAAATTTGGAATTTCTTTGTATCATAAATGCCACAGTTCATCCCCTTTTATTGTCTTAGAAATCAGTCTTAGCCAGAAATCAATTTAAAACGCCTTATGATTTTGCTATACTAGTGTTAGTATTTTGTAGCAAAATTAAATATTACATAACTAAGGAGATCATACTTTGCCTCTTTTCATCTTGTAGTGCTTACCAAGTTTCAAGCAAGGATTTTTAGAAACAGTATTTAATATAACTTTGTAACCCAGAAATGACTACTTATGACATAAACTTGGCAATGATGCAGGGGGGTGGGAGCATTCACTGACATTTTTGTGCTAGTAGTGCTCAGTACAGCTTTTATTGAGCAAAAATTTCTTTCAGTTTTCAGGCACACGATTCAAAGTACGGCTTTTGTCCAGATTACCTAGATTCAAAGCCTGGATATGCCACTTACAAGGCAATAGTATCTCCTCATAATTGTGAGAGTCTAAATGAATATTTATAGCTATAAATATAGCCTGGCACAAGATCTATATAAAATATTTGCTACCACTACTACCACCACTGCTGCATCATGTGTGGCATAGAAATTTCATTCTATAGCTTTTGATGCTTTCTGCAACATACTCAGTGGAAAAAATGTTTCATCAGCATTCATTAGTCTTACCTGAAAATCCAGTGCTCTTAGTATGATTGTCTATAAATCTCTAGAAACAAACTTAAACTCAGTATTGTGATTGGAGGCCAGGTGGTTGTATTGAAGGGAGAACTGCATTAACTGAATTTTAGCTTTACCCCAACTGCTCAGTGTTGCATCTGTCTCTAGAGTCTTATTCCCATTTCTACCATCCGTGCAAGCACGGCACCTGACAGGAATGATGATCTACTTGTGAGTGTGGCAGATAGTTCTGGACTGATTACCACTTATTACAAAATGGTCCTGCCTCTCCATCAGAGAAATGTGCCAAGTATGTGTGCTAGCAGGGTGACTGGTGGGGCACGGTGAAGTGGAGGTCCTCTTGGGAGTGCTTTGAACTTTAACTGCAAAGCTACACTTGTTATCTTTCAAGTACTGTGAATTAGCAGATGTAAACAGATGCTTTGTTTCCTGGGGCCCTGGCTTTTATTTTTTTATATATAACATCATTTTAATATTTTGCTACATGGTAAAAAAAAAAGTGGATATTTGAACATTCCTTTTTATTGGCAGATTGTTATCCCCTTGCATTTCGAGGCCTTGGCTGTAAGCCTCATGGCCATGCTTACCAGAAGATGAACATTTTTACCTACGGCTCTTTTTTGACATACTGCTGATTGCAAATCTATGATTTCCCTCCACAGTTTAGGTTTTATTAGGGAATCTTGTTGGGAGTGGCTGTCTTGGTGAGTCCTGGAATGCTGGAATGAATTATGTGCAGTTTGTCTAAAACCCTAGAAAAATAGTTGGTTCAAAAAATGGCCCAGAAGCTAGAAACACCAGCATGATTGTTGGAAGGGAGGCCCGCTGCCCTTCCTGCTCGTTCATGCCGTCTCACACTGTAGTGTGTTAGGGTTGATACTGAGTGTCTGTCGTGATAATAGGTACCTGCATTCATCTTAACCCTAGTTTTGCCCTGGTCTGAACTGCTTTTTGTCTGCTGCCTCCCAGGAGCAGTTGCCCTTTTGCACTTAAGCTTTCTCATCGAAGACTATAGACTCCAGTGGAACTGCTTTCTCTCCTCAGGATGTCTTGGCTTATACAGTGCATCCTGTTATGTGTGGTCAGTTTCTAAAGAAAATCTCAAGACTCTCAAAGCATTGAGGAGACTCCACTGAAACATTAGCACAGAAGACCCAGGAGCCAGGCTCTGTGCAGTGGGGACTGGCATGTCAATGTTTCTTTCCATGGCATTTCAGAGGACTGGAGGGGGCACTGCATAGAGAAAGATCATTGGAGGCAGCTGCTTGATTTTCTTCTTGATTAGTACCAAAAGGGAGATTTTTCAGAATGACTATTGACACATAATTATGTTTTCTCATGGAGGTGGAGGTTCAAAAGAGTCCTTTAATGCATTCAAAGTATCCTTTATTTTCTTACGGAATTGCTGTGGTTGTAGTTAATAGTATTAAGGTTATTAAATGTATTTGACTGGTATAAGTAAGTTTCCCCATGAACAAAAGGGGATAAATAGCCTGTTATTAAACCTCATGTAAGAAACTTGTTTTCTCAGTTAAAATTCACCTATGTTTATGGATCAGGTGTCACCTGTTTTAAAGTTTTGATGCTACTACTTCTGATGAAACTTCCTTCAAACAGTGATCCCACAGTTGAATGTTGATGTGGTAATGAACTGTTGATTTATACTTTATAGGGAAGTAAGCAAACAAGCAACTATGTTTTTAAAAGCAAGGCTTTGAATTGTGCTTAGTATTTCAAGTCTGTAATGAATCCAAGTGAGGCATCCCATCTTGTGAAACTGATAGCAAGCAGGCATCACCTCACAGGAAAGCTATTCAGCATGCACAAGTCCTCTTTGCATGAAAAGGTTCAGCGACTCAGCAGTTCTGGTTATTTTGCAGAGCAGGGTCTTGGAGCCTGTCAGGGATAGGAGGGTCAGGATAGTGGCTTCAGCTCTCCTTGAATGCTGAGAAGATCAGGACTATTCCAGAGCTCAGCTAGCGTTACAGTAGTACAGATTTTTCTTGTTTTTTGTTTTTTTTTTGTTTTTTTTTTGGTCAGAATGAATTTTACATTAGCATCGGAAGGCATCTTGTGCCCAAGGTTTTTGCTGCATTGACAGGTGAGAGAGTGCCCTCTCCTGGTCAAGGCAAACACCTCAAGTCTTCAGTACCAAAGCTTCACATTTTGTGAAGCCAGCAAATTATCTTGAATGAATTCATTATGGACATTCAGTTGAATTTTGGTCTTATTTTTAATTTTTTTATAAAATGGATTAAAAAGATCTCGAGTGACTGCTCTATTTTTGTTAACTTGGTTTTTTCTACCATAGGTCTCAACAAATGGCAGCTATTACATCAGACAGTGACGAGTCCTGCTGCTCCCTTACAGTGTCTGACAGACCACTGTGGATTCAGACTGGGAGCATTGAAGTTAACAGTGAAACGGGCAGGTCTGTCTGTTAAGCCCTGCCACAAAGTGAAGAAGGGCATCATGTCATCACTTGCTCATTCCCGAAGTAGGTTAGGCTAGACTTGAAAGAACTCATTCCTTCTTTTTCCTTAGTTTTCATTGACTCTGGTAGCTGGGTGTAGTTCATGTAAGTGGAGTTTGAACCAGTGAAAGAAATTTTTAACTTTTTTTAATCTGCTGAAGGAGAGCCAGCCCTCTCTGACCTTCCATGAATTGAATATCTCCCTAGGGTGGCACATTGCAGAGTTGTGTCAAAGAGCAACTAAGTTTCCATCGAAAGCCAAATAGTAGATTTCTTTATTTTCGCTCACTCTTTCTTTGTCACTGTTTTGTCTATTTCTTTAGCATTATTTCTCAACATATATATACACGTATGCTATTTTCAATGAATTTATCTCAAAACCATTGTCATTTAGATAAGGCAAGTCAAGCTCAAGAGGGTGGCAAGGGATAATGCTGAAATGTACTTGTAACCTAGTTCTTTAAAACCTTCTTGTATAATGCCTAAAAGGTTTATATGTTTATGTATATATAAACCTTTTAGGCATTACACACATGCACACACACACACATACATATTTATTGTGTTGCTTTTGAACTTAAGAACTTTGACTTCCATGAATTGAGACTGTGGTGTTTGTACTGGGTGGAGAGCTGTACTTGGGTTGTATTGTTGGGTTGTATGAACTGGAATTTGCAGCTGGGTCAGGATGGCCCACATTTCAGATTAAGTTGAGGCTGGGATATTTTGGGCTGTACCTTTATAGAGACTGTAGCTATAGCAAATTCTTAAAGAAATCATATTTTCTGATTTAATATCAGCTTCAGTCTATGGTTTTTTGTTTTTTGTTTTTTTTGCCTCCAAATAGGCCTCACTGAGGCTGAAGCCAAGCATTAAGTCTTAAGTAGAAGGGAATGGAATTGTCCATGGAATTGATTCTTACCTTCTTTTAACTTAAAAATAGGGATTTTTTTTCTAAAGTCCTGTGAGTCTGAGTTTATTTGTATTATAATCATTAATTTATATGTTAGTTTTAGAAAATATAAACAATATCAGTATTAAATGTTGCTTCAGAACAAAGATCACACTCCTTTTCATTCGTTGTATGCTGTATTTAATGGCTTGAAGCCATTTTTTATTGCTTGCGTAGCAAAGGTGGTCATTTGAGGGTCTCTGTGGGTTACTTAATAGATCTTGGTGCAGAAGAGACTGAGTGTGCCTCACTGTGATGCTGACTTCAGACCAGAGCACTCCCACAAGGTGTCACGCCTGCTTTAAGATAGTTGGAAGTTAAATGTTGAGAAGTTTGAGGTGGCTTTCTTGGTTCTTTTTTGCATTTTCTGTTTTATTGTACTGAGTACCATGTTTTTGGTTAAAAAACACATTTGACTAAAATCATGTTTCTCTTCATGGATCATTTGAAATTCCAGCTCCTACTGGAACTTCTGAGGCTCCTGGTTTGAGAGGTACAACAAAGGACTGCTGAGGTTCTGATGGGATTCTTACCATTGGTCGGTATTGAAGGGAGGCTGTTGATGTTGAACATCTTAGTCCTGCTAGTGGCTGTCATTTCTGTAAGCCATGCACATTATAAATGCTTGTGCTGAGTCCCTCTGCTCATCAGGCTTGCTGGCATGATGGGGCACTGGGCTGGCTGACCTGCGTACAGCAGAGGTGTCTTCTCGAAGCAGAATGGCCTCGACACACATGCACTCTGAAGTGCTTTGTGTGCCCCAGGCAAGGCCCCCCATCCCCATTTGCTCTTTGCACATAAGTAGATGCTAATCTGCAGTTGACTTTTATGCTGCCTGCTTTTTGCATAGACTTCACTGCTTAAGCATGAAGGCAGCTGTGCCGAGGAGGCACTCGTCTTGCGTATTAAAACGGCTGCAGAGAAGAAAGACAGAATCCCCCTGTGTTAAGTCAGTACTCATAAATGAGTAAAGAACACTCAAGTGAAGATTGAGATGGTGACAACTATTTTATTTGTGTTGGAATTTGGCCAGATATACTTCGGAAATAACACAACTACTTCTGCTGGTTTAGAGTGGCATTCCAATGGGTCACAGGTGTAACAGATTTAAAGGAAAATCAGGTGTGATCTCACAGTACATGTAGGACTTTAACAAGGACATTGTTCTCATGTCACTACTTGTGCTTAACTACATCTTCTTCCTTTTCTTTACTATATTTCAGCACAAAGACATTAGCAGGCTGCTGGTTTCATGGACCTGCACCACATGACAGACAGCACCAGAGCATCAGGACTGAATGCAATTTGGAGACTCAGAATTTTAAAGCTGCACTAAGAAGTAAAGGTTAAGGCAGTGGCTATAAAACCAATATTCTATACAGGGGCACTTGCAAATTGTGCTGCATTAAATGAAAGAAAAGCTATTAGGGGGTTACTTTATAAGAATAAACTATTGCAATAAATTATGTATGAAATGGAAGTGATGTGAAATACTCACTTGAGTTTTATGTATGAAAACTCACAAGAACATCATGTTCAAAAGAAGTTACTGTTGGTAGTCTGGACAGGCCTGAAAGGCAGGGGATGATGGCAGAAATGTTGAATTATTTTTCATACTAAAACTCTGCTTTCCCCAAGGTTTATCTAATCAGTTCAGATGAGAGCAGAGGTATTTCTGCAGTGGCTGCTATTAAACAGCAATAGTCACACATGCTGAGGCCTGTGTTGCCCCCGGTGCCTGTGGAAACAACAGAAAATCATCTAACATCCTGCTTGAAGGATGGTAAAGTGCCCTGCCCCCAAGGAAATTTGGATGTTCTCTTTCATAAAGCAGGGCTGTATTATTTTGAGTATATGTTTGCTTGTTAGGACATATTAAGAGGTATTTATTTGCCACCAGTATTTAAAACATTTTTGTGCACATTTTCATAACTACATTCTTTCAAGTTCTGACTCAGAGTGGATAGGCTAGTGTTAGTCTTGGAGTGGGAAACAGTGGACACTCTCAGAGCTAGTTCTTAGTTCTCCTGAGCTAGAAAGGGTCTCCCTCTCCCTCCTGATTTTATCTAGTTCAGAAAAGGTGACAGTGTCTGAATTTGGTGTGAACGCCCCCACCGAAGTGCAGGAGATTCTCACAGGTGTCAGTTGGGACTTGGCCCTGGGGAACAAGCAGCAGGAACAAACCCGTGGTGTTTTTCTTATCTTTGGAAAGTACACTGTATGAAAACCTTTAATTTCTCTTTTTTAAAATGGTGAAAACATTGACAGACCAGATGGCCCTGTTAGTACGACTTTTTAGGGCATTTTATATTTGAAGATGCCGTGCTTTTAATAAACTGAAGTTTTTTAGTGGCAATACTTATTTTTTAAACCAGGAAGATAATCCATATTAATAAAAAAAAAAAAATGAAAAAAGAAAAAAAATGCCAAAAAATAACTGAGCATTTGGCTCAGGTGTTCAAACTTCATAATCTTACTGTATAGTTTTAGAATTACTTAACTGCACAAGAATTGGCAGCAGATTCTGGGTGGGAATTTTCAAACATTTGCTATACCTGACAAGGTAGGGTTTGTCTTATGGCTCAAGAGGAAAACATAGGTAATCTTGTTTCTACTGAGCTTAGTACAAATCCTGATCACACTGCAAGAAATCGGAAGTTTTGATTACATTCGAAACTTGTTGGGAACTTCCTTATGAGGTCATAATACATTTGAGCTAATCTGAATGAGCAGAGACCCCTGACTGAGCAGTGCGGTACTCCACCCCAGAGGTCTTATTCTTTCAGGCATTTAACACCAGCAGTACCTCTCAGGCTTACCTGAGAACCTCAACACTCCCAGGCTGCAGTGGAGGCTGTTGGGAAGTCTAGAGGTCTTCGTGTAGAGAGATGGAAGTGATGGCAAAGAAATTGGGAGAATCGGGTTTTAAACATCAAAATATTTTTTCTTGTCATGAATTCTCAAATGTTCTTTCACAAACCAGATTGTCATTTTTAAAAAAAAACAAAGCTTGGTATTTAAAATCTAGACCTACCATGTGGCTATCTGACTTCATTGCTTTAGTTGCTTAATATTTAAGCTTTGCTTCATGCGACCTGTCTGTATTACAAACTTTCACAGCCTATTTCATTTTGTAGACTTGAATGACAAAAATTGTTTCTCATTTGAAGTCTGCTGAGACTTAAATGTTAAAGAATGTTGTGTAACATTTATCCAATAAAGTCTTGATTTTTTTTAATTAAGTTATTTAAGCTTTTTTAGAAGTTAGGTTTTAAAGGTTATTTTTTATTGATTTAAATTCCATCACTGATTTTATTTCAGGGAACAGTAACAAGCTTTCAGCTGCTGGTGGGGGGCAGGGGTGTCTCATGAGACCTTTCTATGACCTAGGACAGAGGATGACCCTCGATGTAAACAAATTCTCAACCTTTCAGAGTTGAATGTAGTTAAACATCTTTTGGTGGGAGTTTTATTTGCTTTTAAGGAGTCCTGCCCTTATGGATAAATGCTTGCTTCTGTAAAGCTCAGCTCCTCCAATGTGAGGGCCAGTGCTTGACCAGAAACACTCAGTTGTCAAGAAAAAAGTCCTTTCAAACCTCAAAGGCAGCTGAGAATTTTCAGGATTGACCCAGAAACTTAGGTCAATGTATTGGTTCCCCCCACCATCCCCTGTCCTTGCGCCCCCCCCCCTTCTGCCATCTGAATAAAGCTGCCATTTGGTCCAGTGTTTAAATGGAACCTCATCTCAAACATTTATTTGAGTGTACCTAATAATGAGGAAAATGAGGCCACTGGACTCTGATCTGTCAATATTTATTCTCCCTCAAATGAAAGTGGAACTAGAGAACCAGGGAATGTGCATGAGCATCGCTCTTGACCTGGGAAGCCGCTTGAGTGACACCCGCATCCCCCAAGCTGCAGGTAAAGCAAGCTCTTTCTTCCTTGACACCGACAGTTCATTTCTCTCTCAAGTGAGGGGTCTGCCCTCAATGCTTCTTCAAACTATGTTTTTATTTTTTAATCTTTTTTTTTTTTTTTTTTTTTGAGACTAGGTCTCGCTATTTTTGCCCGTGGAACTGCAGGCTCTCGTTGCCCGGGGTACCACAGACTC
Source organism: Uropsilus gracilis (assembly GCA_004024945.1). Lineage (NCBI taxonomy): Eukaryota > Metazoa > Chordata > Mammalia > Eulipotyphla > Talpidae > Uropsilus > Uropsilus gracilis. The sequence continues at coordinate 33,534 of PVHY01012162.1, forward strand.
AAGCGATCCCCAGCCTCAGCTTCCCAGGTAGCTGGGATTACAGGCACGCGCCACCACGCCCAGCTATTTTTTTGGAACGAGGTCTCGCTACGGGCCCCAGGCGGGACTCGAACCGTGATCCCTAGCCCCGGCCGCTTCATAGGCTGAAGCTTACAAGCACGAGCCACCTTGCCCGGCCTAATCTTTTTTTTTTTTTAAGAGACTAGGTCCACTATGTTGCCCGGGGTTGTCTCGAATCCATGGACTCAAGTGATTCCTACCCTCAGCCTCCCAAGTAGCTCGGATTACAGGTGCGTGCCACTGCGCCCAACTATTTTTTTGACATTAGGGCTTGCTGTGTTGCTCGGGGCAGTCTTGAACCCACGGACTCAAGTGGTCCCCAGCCTCAGCTTCCCAGATAGCTGGGATTGCAGGCACGTGCCACCCTGGCTAAACTACACGTTTTTAAAGCACGCTTCTCTCGAGTAATGGGTAGTATCCTGCCAAGTCTTTGGTCATCCAGGATGAAATTTCATGGTCTAACAACTCCTTTGCAATCAAGAAGGTAAGGTACCTGGGGGGAAATGGGCAAGGATTTTCCATTTCCTCAGGAGCATAGTGCCAGACAGGAGCACTGTCCTTAATTCACTGCACTTCTAGTCAGTCTTCCAGTCCTTCCCTCGAGAGGCACTTTGGTAGGAGCAAACTTCCAATACAGGAGGGGAAGTGTGAAAGATCTAGCCAATGCTTCACAACCTGCTTGAGTCTAATACCAGAGGTATGGATTCTTCAGTTTTGTCAGTGGTTTTCCTGACAAGATCACATGGTGGCCTCACTGGCCGTGTATGGCGAGCAAGTGTCCTACTCACCAGCTCTGCAGTCCCCTCTTGGGCAAGGCCAGAAATGAACATCAGGGGATGCTTTTCCTTGAGTGGAATGTTCTATTGTATGCTTTGGGTTTCTGCTGAAGTTCAAAGCCGAGCTTCCGTGCTTGCTGAGTACATATTCAAGCCTGTGATGTGAATGAGGTGCAGTGAGTACCTGGGAGCTGGCCACAGAAAAGCCCAACCAAGGCCCTCACAGCAGGGCCCTGCAGAGGACAGTGATACAGCTGTGTGGGAACCCAGGGAAGGGGGGCTCCAAGTGGAATGGCTTGGGCAGTGCATGGGGAAGCTTCAGTGCATGCTTCTGGGCTTAGGGGTCACCACTTGCAAGCAGAATCCAGCCCAAGCAACCGCTGTGGTCCCAAGGAACAAGCAGACCTGCCTTCTGTTGATGAGACAACGCTGTAAAGCTGACTGTCCTCTCTTAAGCACTTCAGACCAAGAACTGCAGAGCCCGGCAGACTTGTAGCCTTTGACTTCCTTGCTTCTCCCACTGCCCTCCACCCGAGGCTTCAAGCTCCTGGCTTTCCTGACCCTGAGCCTGTGTGTGGGTGCTCTCTGGGGAATTTCATGTGTGTGGGTGCTCTCTGGGGAACTGGGGGCACCTGGTTGCTCAGGTGGCTCAGGGTACCTCCTGGGGTGGGGTCGGGGGTGTCTGATCTGAACATGGGTCTGGCAAAGCACCCCAAAGAGGAGCAGTGAGGTTCCAGGAGCTTCAGGTTCACTCCTGGCCTTTGAAACCAGGTTTCCTGAGTAGTCTTTGGGTTGGTTCCCTTCGCGTGTGTGGTGATGCCCCATGATCTAGAAGGCCTCAGACCTCAGGGATGCCCAGCTGGGTCAGGGAGATTTTTAAACTGGAACCATTAGTGGAGACTGAATCACCTTGAAACTGTTAGCCATGGGTTGCATTGGTGGGGCTGCAAACCCTGCCAAGCTTTAGCTAGGGCAAATGTGAACTTCCAAAGTTTCCCCTTGAGCGAAAGGACAAAATAGGGAGTCATGTTTCTAATTTGGCTGATGGTGCCTAGTCCTAGTTTGCAGACCTCAATGTTGTGAAATGAGAAAGCTCTTTAATAGGATGAAACTGGCAAAGGTGGAGAAGACAGACTAGCCCCCATGTGCCCACCCTTCTGAAGCAGTTACCAGCTCGTGGATTGGAGGATGGGACAGATGCACACATGAGGGGATCCTTGCCCATTTCCCTAAGTTGTCGCTGATTTCTGATGCCCCCCCACATCCCTCAGTAGCTCCACATCCAGCTCTGCTGGGGGGCAGGGGATCCATTTCTCATTCCCAGTGTGGGCTCTGGACAGCTGTTCACACAACTGGCCTGACTGGAAATGATGATCTCTCTGCTCTTACTCAGGCAGTTCCCCAGGAACAGATGTCCTCAACCCTTGGGCAGGACACCTGCCTTCTAATTTGTCTAGACTCCAGGTAGTGGGAGGGCTGACAGGCCCCTGGAAACTGCCAGGAGAAGGCTGGGGTGGGGAGGTCTCCCTCCCATATATGGTGGGGATCTGGCTGGCCTGGCAATATCTGCCCCCCCCCCCCCCCCCTAGTGACTTCAATCTGTTTTCCACCAGGGAGGTTGCTGGGTCCTTCCCTCCCAATCTTTCTCAGGGTAAGAGCACTGTGATCTTTCACAGCTGCCTCATATCCTCGGTTCTGCTCTCAGCCTTTTTGCAGCCTTTTTTGCATCTTCCCAGTCAGGGCTACATCTCCCACCTGCTGCCAGCACTTCAGACAGGCTATTGTTGCATAGCTGTGTGGGCACATGTGGCATGAAAGTCAGCAGTAAGTAGCCTTAGAGGTCAGCTGGGTAGGCAAATGGCCCCAGGAAAGACACTAGCACTGTCACCTCCGCCCAGCCACCCCCACCTTCAAACACCCATGGCCATTGACCCTGGCCTGAGACAGCAGCATGCCTTTTTTTTTTTTTTTTTGGACTAGATCTTGCTGTTTTTTGCCCATGGAACTGCAGGCTCACATTGCCCGGGGTACCACGGACTCAAGCAATCCCCAGTCTCAGTTTCCCAGGTAGCTGGGATTACAGGCACGGGCCACCACGCCCAGCTATTTTTTTGGAACTAGGTCTTGCTACGTGCCCCCGGCGGGACTCAAACCACAATCCCTGACCCCAGCTGTGGCTTCCTAGACTGCCGCTTACAGGCATGCGCTACCATGCCCAGCAAGCAGCATGCCTTTGACTCAATGTAAGTGACCGGGACCTGGTCTAGCAGTCTGTTTCTGGGAGCACAATGACTTGTCAGGTGACATGATGTGACTTTTGGGGGTGTGAAACAAGGTGCAAAAAGAAAGTCAAACCCAGCCTGGCTGCAGTGTGTGTGAGGATGGAGTGTCCAGGCAAGCCGGAGCTCCTGGGAGGAGGAGGTAGATGGAAGGGTAAGGACAGCATCTTGCCACAGCTTGGGTTCTAGACATGAGTAGAAGGAAGTGACCCTCACAAGCCTGCGTGGGAATTCCACACGAGCAAGCACTTTCTGTGGGGACCGTCCTGGTTCTGGGGGCGAAGGTTCTTGTGTATAGCTGGGGAGGCCAAGAAGCAGATTAGAAACAAATGCAGAGCAGTCTAAGACAGTGAGCTGGGAGGGGCTGGGTGGCCATCTCTGGGATGGCAGAAAGCTGGGTGTTTCTGAGGTCTCAAGATCAGTGCGGCCATTACTAGATTCGAAGATTTTTAAAATCCAGCCAGCTTACAAGGCCTTTTCAACGCTTGGCACGAGGCGGCTGCACTGGTGGCTTGAGGGCTGTATTTCACCGCACAGGTGGACATAAGTTTTGTGGTGCAATTACTGGATCCACTGCTGAGAAAGCCTGTTGGCCTCTCTGGGTATGGCAGAGCCGCAGCCACCAGGAGAGGAGCCTGGAAACCAGGCTGGGCCACCTCCTGCACATGGCCCTTCCACACCTGCTAGGTACACTGTGATACACAGGGGCCCTTCTCAGAACTTAGGGTCTACTCACAGAGCAGACAGAATAGGATATGTATTTAAAAAAAAATTTTTTTTTAAATCAAAAAAGGATGAGTCTTCAAGGAAATTTTCGGAGATGCAAAAGTATTTTCATTCACTGCAGTATCATTGGCATGAGAGCATATACAATGTCACTGTGCGATTCCAAGTCAACTGTGTGAACTTTGAGGTGTCACAGAACCCTGACCTCAGCAACAGCACACACATAGGCCACCTTTCTTCCATACACACTTCTTTGAACGCTTTCAGTAGTTTTCTACTGTCAGACCGCTTTAAAAAGCCTGACTTCATCTTCCTTCCCAGACTTTAGAATCAGTCAACAGTGGAGATAAGAACTCCCCGGCCTACGCGAACTCACATCTCAGACCCCTTTCCCTCTACCAGATGCACATTGGCTTGCCCATGAGAAACGCCTGCCACCAGCCCTGGCTGGCATCCTGAGGGCTTTGTGCGGCAGAACCTAAGCAAGACCTTGCCATCCTGCAGTGATGCTGGCACCTTACGCTGTTTCCATGCAAACAAGCCTGTTTCTCTCAAGGCAGAAATGGTCCTGTAGGGATCTGTCCTGAATTATTCTCAAGAGCCCCAATCCAGCAGAGTGGTTCTCAAAATATAGTCCAAGGATCCCCAAGGGTTCCTGAGACCCTTTCAGGTGTCCCTGATGTCAGAATTTCCGTAGCAATATTAAGGGGGCTCTGCTTTTACAGTCAGTCACTCAATTTCCCAAAGACAGGATGATGTGATAGCCTCCCAGCAAACTGAGGAAGAAGCTGATATGAGAATCTAGCTAACTTCTATCAAGTCACACATTAAAGACAATTGCAAAAGTGTTAGGTTGCCTGTTTTGCCTGGGGGAAGATATTTTTCTAGACATATTAAAATGAAATTTTATAAGACTAGGTCTTGCTATTTTTGCCCATGGAACCACAGGCTCCCATTGCCCAGGGTATCATAGCTCAAGCAATCCACAGCCTCAGTTTCCCAGGCAGCTGGGATTACAGGCGTGGGCCAATACGCCCAGCTATTTGAAATTATTTAAAAAATAAACATGGTCCAATATGTTTAATACCAATAGATGTAATCCAAACCGACTAAAGTTCTTTGAATTCTTGAGTGTGAAGGGCTCCTCAGAAGATGTGAGCCAGTGTGTCACCTGATGCTGGCGGTGCTCCCAACGCAGGGGCACAAGGGTTCATGTGGTGCTCCACATACACCGTTTTGGGAAAATGAGATGTGAGACAGCAGTACAGAATTAACCACATTCTTTCTCCCTGTCCCTGTCCCCTTGTAAGCTGTATGAAGAATTCCATTTCGATCTGGGAGTCAGGCTTGGCACCCTTGCCCCTCCACAGGGCCGCACAACAGGTGGGCATTACTGCCAAGGTGAAACCAGCAGGTTGCTCTCTGGCATAAAGACAACCCCAGAAGGATTTTCACCAGCACCAACTGGTCACCAGGGAAAAACCCACTTCTGAACCTCTGGGTTCTTCATGTCTCCAAGTATATGATTTGTCACAAACTACCACTCTCAAGTGAGTTAAAGCTCAGATGACAGAGATGGTATTTAGTCAGGATTAAAGGCATCTGCAGGGTGGGGTGTGGGGGTTCTGGGATGAGGAGCCAGGATCACCTCTTCAAGATCCTGACTAGACTTTGGGCAGCCTGCTGCTGCTCTAGCTGTTTGGAGGGATAAAACTCACCCACTTCAGACTGGCAGAGAAAGCATTTATTACCACGGAGAAGTCGGGCAGCAGGCAGCCCGGTGGTGGGTGATATGGAGGGGTAGTGAGCAGGGGGCGCATCAGGATTATGTTAGGGTGACTCCCAGCCCCACAGGTTTGCTGGGTCCAGGAGAGACAGCAGGGCTTGTGTTGTGCTGCCGCTGGGAGGTCAGGCCCAGACAAGCAGGTGATGTCTGGGACAAAACCAGGTAAGAGCTCACAGACACCACCTAGAAATGAAATTACATGAGGCTCCTGACATCAGGCAGGGCATCTGACCCTGCTCAGGATACATGAGGGAATGGGGCCTGGGAAGTGCCCATGGAGGACAGCCCATCTCGGAGATAAGATGCATCTACAGTGAATTTTAGCAGGGCCTGTGCCCGTGCCAATGGCAAGCAGCACACAACTTCCAGTTAGCGTTCCATGAACTGTTATCTTTGTTATCTGTTGTTGTTTGGATTCTGGACAAAATTGATGGAATAGGAGCCAGTAGAAGAATCCTGTTTGATCTGGAAATTTTCTGTGGAGAGTCCAAAAGGTCGGAGAACCAAGTTCCCAAGATCTTTCAGTTTGCCTGTAACGTAAAAGCAGAAACTCAGTTCAACACTGAGAAGACAGTGACTGACACATGCCTGCTGATTGATCCCTGCTATCTACATTTTGATCCCATCAGTTCCATGTCCCCTCAGCAGGCAGCTCCAGATGGGCCAGGAGCACAAGGACACAGGCCTGGGGCTGTGTGAGAGTTACTCAGAACCTGCTGCTTTGAGGCTGAGGGCAAAGGACAGGGAGGAGATACACATTTAAAGAAGCCCAGCAGCACATCACTGCAGACATGCCGGAATCTTGCTGAAAAGAGCAATGAAGGGAGAATCTCACTCCACAGGAGGGCGCACTCCTCTCTGGGGATCCTTCACCATGAGTACCCCTCCATGTCAGAGACTTCACATCTTATTCGGTCTCTTGTGAGGCCGGGGACATAAGAAATCAAATTTGGTCTTGGCTTTTGAGATGCTTACTCTGCTGGGCAGATACAGAGCAGCCAGGCTAGCTGGGGAGGGACAGTACAGCAGAAGCAAAATCAGGGTACTTTATTCAAGTGCAGCCACAGAGCTAGAGCTGCCCCTCCCCGCTCTTCCCTCTGCTGATGACTGACCTTTGGCCGCCACGCACTACTTGGTAGTCTCCAGGAAAAATGCGGGGCATGAGCTCAGTGGAACCTTCTAAACACTGCACACGTGGCAAGCAAGACTTTCTACCATCTCCATCCTCAACAAGACTGGAGCCATGTTTCTCCAGACCCAGTGTCCATTTTTCTCTGCAGGTCTTTTCCCCAATACAGTTCTTGAACTTCAAGTTCAATCTTGACTTCTGTTTTGGCAAGGACCCCTCCCCCAACATGTATTGTTTCTCCTTTCTCCTTCTAGTTGAGTGTGTCTGTAGCTGTAAGGTGCCACCACCATTTTGTGTCTGCATCTGAAGAATAGGGACTGGCATGCGGGACGCTCTGCCTGCTCAGTGACTGAAGTACCTGGCAGGTGGCAGGCACCTAATAAAGACCCGCAGCTCAATACCACCATGTCAGAGGCAATCTGAGGTTCCCTGACTTGCAAGCATTCAACCAACACGGTGAATTGATACAACAGGCCCGTGGCAGCCTGCTGAGTGTGGTGGGGATGCAGAGATGTACCAAGTAAGCTCAGACAAGGGGGATGCAGGGCACACACACATGCCAGCCCACATGAAGCTGAAGCATAAAACACTGGAAGTGTCAGGAAGACAGCTCCACTGAGGACAGTGGGGAAGCAGAGCTTGTGCTGGAAGCATGAAAGGAGGCAGGCCTGCAACTGTGGGAGATGGAGGTAGTGAGTGGTGCAGTGAAATGTCTGGAGCACAAGGAGATAGGCAGACTAGGGTGTGCTGGAAGGGAGGGGAGAGGCCTATCTGGTCCAGCTCCAGGTGCCAGGCCTGGGGAAGGGAGTTCACTGAGATCTGAGTGCTCAGCGTTAGCTGTCCTGTAGCAGAGAATGAAGCGGAAGAGGAGACCTGGAGTGATTCTGACAGAAAGGTAGTGCAACCTTATGGGTGACATAAGGCCATCTGTCATGGGAGAAACATGGCTATCGAGGTGCTGGGGAAAGAAGTTCTGAAACCAGAGAGCGGTGGTGGGAGTACAAAGGAAAGGCATGGACGTCAAGGTCCTGGTATCTGAAATGCAGTGAAGCACCTTCAGTGCAGACAGACCGTGCTCCTTAAGTGCCACATGCCTTCCCCAGTGTGACAGAGTCACACTGATGGGCTTCCCTGTTGCTGTGCAGTGCCAGCCTGGATGCCCAGAGACTAATGCAGCTTCCTTGTGCCAAGTCAGGAGGCTGCGAGTCCGTTGCCCAGTCCTGCACTCCCCTGGCTGCCAAATGCAGGCTTCCCTTTGGGCAGTAATCTGTGAGGCTGCCTTATTTCCACCTGGAGCAAATCCAGTTCCATCGCTCAGCCTGTCACTGAACATGTCAACATGTCCCAGTTAGGATGACATATAGTAGACTAGACCCATGCAGACAGGAGTTTCAACTGTGGGTGCTCAGACACACAAGGTGAGATGAGTTCAGTGCCAACTGCTGGACCCAGTGCTGACAAATATCCATTTCTGTGTCAAGCAACAACCCGGAAGGATACTCAACAGGCTCAGGATTTAACTCCTCTTTGTGGTGTGACTGTGTGCCTCGCTTTACCCAAGAGAGTTGGGAATGATGCTTTCACCTTCCTGAATGAGTGAGGGTTGGGACCCTGGAATAGCTCCCTGTATAAACTCTCATATTTAAGACCCAACAGTACACAACTGAGTGCTGACAGACTTCCTTCTCAGAGTCAAGGAATGCAGCTGGACTGCTAACTCAAGCTTTCCTTGGAGCAAAAGGCAGAGTAGAGAAGTCAGAGCTTAGAGAAGCAGGGAGTTCTCCAGAGAAACATGGGGAGCAGCAATGTGGAATGAAGCTTAAAGCAAGGCACTGAGCCTATAAATGATATATCTGTGGAGGGATGATGAGAGCTTGGTTTAGAGAAGCTTGTGTGGCTGCGATCATGAGGACCAGGCAGCAGGATGAGGAGGAACTTGTGAACAAGTTGGGCTCAGCAGCTCTAAAGAGACAGGAAGACTTAGAGCCTTTCTTATGAACCCAAAGAGAGCTGAGCCTGATACCTTGTACTATGCAGAGTAGAGATGGGCACACAGGGAGAGCCCAAAGCAAGCTCAGATCCTTGCAATGACAACCAAATGGTTACAATGAGCTTCACAAGTGGTGCTCGAATGTTTGAGATAGCAGATGGTGTTCTTAATTCAGCACAGCTGTGGGTTCATCAGGCTGCCAGTAGCCAGATGTGAACAGAACAACTTCAAGGCTGGGGCACTAGGGCTGAGGGTCAAGAGGTGGAAAGAGGTAGGGTACAAGTGGAAACCTAGACAGATGACCACTGTGGCCTCCAGGAGTGTGACCAAGAGCTGGGCAGGGATGGCAGCAGGGGTGTGGAGGGGAGGCAGGACCCAGAGCAGAGCTCCGTCCATGCCGCTGGTTCTATCATGGATTAAATGACACAGCTGCAGGTCTTCCAGGTCAGGACAGCACCCAGCAGCCCTTGACTGAGGCAGGAGGAGCATCATGGAATGGTTGAAACTTAGTCTAGCATGATCCTGGGAGGTCTCTTAGCCTGGGACCTGCCGCCTGGCAGTCGGGACAACACAGGGAGCTGACTCAACACCAGAAATGAAGCCTGGCAAGGCTGGCACAGAGGTGTGAGCAGTGACCTGCATGAGTGTACTTCTTGCTTTTTCTCTGCTGAGAAGACTCAGTCACACAGCTGTTTATGCTCACAGGGACCACTTGGGGCAGAGGTGGGGGAGCCCATGCCCACCTGGGGCCCCCACCCCAGCCCATGCCCACCTGGGGCCCACACACCCCTACCACTCACCAATCGGTCAGTATACTTGAATGTGGGTAACTGAATGTGTACCAGTTACCCACAAGGGTTCAGTCCGTTGGGGGAAGGGCCTGAAAATGTGCCTTTGGGATAAATTCTCAGAACGTGCTGATTGAGACACCATGTTTCGAGAACCTGCCCCTTGCTTTGGCAGCTGGTAAATGAAATCTGGGTCAGAAGTCATCTGATAGTAAAATCTAATAGTGAACCTCTAATGACTAGAGGTAAAGCTGCGGCTGATGGCCCCTGTGATGCCTTGAAAGCTGCCTCATAAGCCTCTGTGAGAAAGTAGAGGAGTTTATCTTCTCTCTCACAATTCAGTAAACTGAGAAGACAGGAGATCAAGGAAGAATCACCCCATCCCCCACCAACACACACACTCTTGTAGTAAGTCCATTTGTTTGTGATCTCTTGGCTTGGCCAGGGAACAGTATATAACAATGAGCAAATGATGATGACAAACGTATTTGCCCCACATATTTTTCTATTTGTAACCCAAGCTTGTCCACAGACCTGTGTTAGCATCATCACCTGGCCTCCAAGTTCACATCCACTATTTCCTAGTCTGTTGCCAGGATGAATGATTTCTACGTTAGCCGCCCCCCCAACCCACACCCAGGAGGTCCCTACTGGGGTTCAACCCTGCTGCCTCAGAAGTTCCTAGAAGCTCAGCAGGCCCTTCAACTGGCCCTGCAGACCTGCAGTAGACAAAGGAGCTTCAGGCATCTGAAAGTATGTGACTGCTTTTTCCAATGGTGTTTACTATTTACTATACAAGCAAGCAAAAGGTAATAGTGAGCAAATGGAAACAAGTTATATCATATTCAGATGCCCCTGAGACTGTGTCTGTCACCAGGGTCCTTGATTTCCAAAGTCTATGTTCCTCAGGCTTGCCTGATTATCCCGATTATAAATGCTATATACTTGGATTTACACAAATAAAGCTTTATTCCTATATCACAGGGATTAAATTCCACATGCATATTGGTATTTACCATGGAAAACACCTAGCAGCAGTACTGTATTCATGACCCTTATATTTATCAAGAAAAGAAAGGAGTTTAACATTCAAACTATTGATGTCTAATAATAACTGATATTATTTACAAGCAACCTAAGTCTTTTAAGTCTAACAGGAGATTAGAGTCATTATAGAAGCTGCTGACAAAATGAATTCAACTTGAATATTTCCAGTGAACGGTATAAAATACCCAAAGCCAAGGAGAGAACAAATGGATTAGGATTTAAAGTGACAAGGACACATGAATTTTCTGATTCCATCTGGAACTGACACAGGCACAGGATCAGGTCACACCATTCCTGTATAGTTTTGTACTGGCTCAAAGAAATGACCTTAGAAACCAATGCCTCAGCAAATATCTTTCAAGACCCTATTGTCATTCAGGAAGTCATTTCTTTCTGCATGACATTCAGCTTGGTGAAACGTAAAGACTTTTTCTGGTCAAACATGGTGTGAAATTTAATTAAATATGTAAATCAGGACAAGAGTTTTTTTTCTCCCCCCAGAAAAACTGGGAAGACTCCAGAAATCTCCTGAGCCAGTGTGAATCTACCCAAAGGGGCCTCATGGCTTCGATGGCAAGCTTTATGGCCTCTTCTCAATCAACTCTGCTGTCAGATGATCCTTTGGGAAATCTGTTCTCTCAGAATACTGATGCCCAAAGGCTATACATGGCAGGCCCCATTTATTTTAAATGACTTTTCCTTTAGGCCCAGGTGAGTCCAATATTAAATGCAATTCACATACTAGATTTAAAAAATGTTCACAAGGAGGAACATACAGCAGGTCTTTGCAAAGAAAGAACAGAGAGGTCATAGCAAAATGTGTTCAATGGCTTCTATCCATGAACCTTTGCTCTTTCAGTGAAATACACTGGACTGATAGGGCCACCTGGTTCAAACTACACAATGATTTGGTAAATAAGGGAGTAAAAAACCATGGATCAAATGAATCCATCTGCCCTGTCCTCCAATCCTCATTCTTTCCCTTCCTACTGTGGGTCTGCTGAACTAGCTACATGCATTGTAGCAAGTCAGAGCAAACCAATCAATCAGATACCCACCTAAAGAATATAATAATCCAGGCCGGGGATGGTGGCTCATGCCTGTAAGCTTCAGCCTTTGAAGCGGTCAGGGCTAGGGATCGCGGTTCGAGTCCCACCTGGGGCCTGTAGCGAGACCTAGTTCCAAAAAAATAGCTGGGTGTGATGGCAAACGCCTGTCATCCCAGTTACCTGGGAAGCTGAGGCTGGGGATCGCTTGAGTCTGTGGTACCCCGGGCAATGAGAGCCTGCGGTTCCATGGGCAAAAATAGCGAGACC
>PVHY01012163.1:0-45471 GCA_004024945.1 Uropsilus gracilis
GGTGTACTTCATTGATGATCCCTGATAGTGGGGGGGGGGTCCTAATGTTAACTCAATTTAAAAAATATAAATGTATTTATTAAAAAGAGGTAAAAAAATAATAAAGAGGCTATCTTTTCTTTATTATAAGGCCATAGGTCCTTTGCCAAAGATTAACTGTCTATAATTATTTGGATTTAACTCTAGGCTTTCACTTCTACTCCCATGGTCTGAATTTCTGATTTTGTTCCAGTACCATAAAGTTTTGATTATTGTTGCTGTGTCATATAGCTTGAAATCAGGAAAAAGCCTCCCTTTTTCTTCTTTTTTTTCAGGTTTGTTTTACATAGTCAGGGTCTTTTGTGGTTCCATACAAATTTTACAATTGTTTTATTTCCTTGAAAAATTTCATGGGTGTTTTGATAGGTATTGCATTGAATCTATAAATTGCTTTAGGCAAGAAAATATGACCATTTTAATCATGTCAATTCTTTAAATTCATGAGTATGAAATATTCTTTTTTTATATCTTCCTTTATTTCCTTTAAGAGTTTTATAGTTTTCAGTATATAGGTCCTTCACTTCCTTTGTTACATTTATTCCAAGGTATTTCTGGGGTGATTGCAAATGAAATTGTATTTCTTATTTTCCTCTCTTCTTGTTCTGATACATTGTTTGCATATAGAAATGCCTCTGATTCTTATGTGCTGATCTTGTATTCTGCCACTTTACTGCATTCGTTTATTCTTTCTAGATTTTTGGTAGTCTTTTGGTTTCTCTAACTACATTAACATGTCATTTGTAAATAGTGAGTTTCACTTTTTTTCCCAACTTGAATTCTTTCTACATCTTTTTCTTGCCTAATTGCTTCAGCTATGTTGAATAATAATGGTGATAGTGAACATCCCTGTCTTACTCCTAATCTTAATGAGAATGCTCTCAGCTTTTCAACATTGAAAATGATTTTGGCTGTGGTTTTGTCATCATATGGCTTTCATAATGCTTAGATAAGTTCCATTTATTCCCAGTTCTTGGAGAGTTTATCATAAATAGATATTGTGTTATTCAATGTTTTTTTGGCATCTATTGAGATAATAAAGTGGTTTTGTCTTCTTTTTTAGTGATCTGGTGGATTGATTTGCTGTTATTAAACTAACCTCTTTCATTTCTGATTCTATTAATTTGCATTTTCTCTCCATCATAAGCCTACTAATGACTCTTCAATTTTTTTTTTTTTTGCCCTCAAAGAAAGAACTCTTGGTTTCACTTATATGTTGGATCATTTTTTTTGTTTCCTATTTCATTTATTTCTGTTCAAATTTTAGTTTCTACTGGCTGTGGATGCTTTTATTCTTCTTTTTCTAGTTCCTTCAGCTGCAGAGTTAGATCGCAAATTTGAGATATCTTTTTTTAAATGTGGGTCTGATAGCTATATCTCCCCTACATAGTACTGCTTTTAGTGCATCACAAAAGGTCTAGTAGCTTGTCTCTCCATTTTCATTATTTTCTAGATACTTTTTGCTATTATCTTTGATTTCTCAATTGACCCAGGAATTATTCATAAGTATTTTATTTAATCTCCACATTTTTTGTTTTGTAATTATTTTAATGGTTAATTTCTAGCTTCATAGCATTGTGGTCTGTGAAGATACTTGATATAGTTTCTGTTCTCATGCATTTTCTGAGACATGTCTTTAGGTCCTAGTATATGGTCTATCTGAGAATGTTTAATGTGCTCTGAAAGAGAAAGTGTACTTATTTCCTTGGGGTTGAAAAGCTTATAAACTCCCAGTAAATTCATCTGTCCTAACAATTAATTTAAAACCTTTATTTCTATCTATTTATGATCTGTCTTGTCGTGTCAGCAGTGTATTGAAGTCTCTGACAATGGTTGCATTTTGTCAATATGTTGTTTTGTATCTGTTAATAATAGTTTTATTTAACTAGGTGCTCTCATACTAGGTGCATGAATATTAAAAACATATCTTCTTAGTGAATTGTTCACTTGATCATTATATAGTGTCCATATTACCTACTACCTATTTTTATTGAAAATTGTCCTTATTACTATTTTTAGTCAAAATTCTACCTTACCTCATATAAGAATAACAGTTCCTACTTTACTCTGAGTTACTATTCCAATATATTATTCCAACATATTATTTTTAGTTTGTTTTTGTCTTTCAGTTTTAAATGGGTCTCTTATAAATGAAGTATGAAGTATTTAAACTATTTTACCCACTTTGTTAGCCTTTCTTTTTACTGGTTAATACAGATCATTCACATATAAGGTGATTATTGGTATGAACTGTTTACTAACAGTCATTTTGTGTTTTATTTTTTGTTTTATTTTTCTTTGATTTCTTTTTCCATTTGCTTCTCTCTGATGTTTCTGTACCACTTTTCTTAATATTTCTATTAAATTTTTATTTCTTCATCTGTGGTCCTCTATTTTGGATTTTTGTTTAATAGTTACCATGCAGATTTTCTTACATTCCTATGTCTTAAGTCCTTGATTAGTCATTGTTTGCTCTCCAATATGTAATCATGCATGTTCTGTCCATGTCTTCCTTCTCCTTAGTATTTTGTTGTTGACTTATATTCTTGATTTTGCGTCTGGTGTTGGATTGTTAGAACTCCTTTCACCATTTTTTAAATGGATACATCTGGTGGTGGTAAACTCCACTAGTTTTTATTTGTCTGAGAAAACCTTTATCTCATCTTCATACTTAAACATAATTTTTGCAGGCTAGAGTTACAGTCTGCTCTACCAATGTTGGGGTAACTTCAGTCTGTCACAAAAAGTTTCAACCCAGCAAAAGTTGCCCTTCCTGCAAGGAAGTTGGAGAAGGTGGGAGAGCATCTCAGAAGGGAGAAACTTTGAGTCTGAGGTTTCCATGGGGACTATGGGGAAGATTGAGGGGAATTCTTCACTCCTACCTACTCCACCTGCCTGGGTCTGTGAGGAGTGATATAGGACAGAGTTCAGTGGGGTTAGGTGTAACACCAGAGCCTCTGAATAAGTCGATTTCACTCCCTCTGACTCTCTTCCTCCCTAAATAGGGAACATGAAACGTTCAGGTTATGCAAGTTCCTCTAGGGGCTACCGTTTCCTTGAGAGAATCCTCCCTCAGCTGTCCTCCTAGGACCCTAAACCAGGCCAGAAATTTCTATTCTCCTACCTCTACCTCAGCACCTCCTCTCCTTCCTGACTCCAGATTCTCAGACTGTGAGCTGTGCCCACTTCCCAGGACTTGGCTCTGCCTGCAAGATGGCAGAGGAACTTTCTCTCTAGGGCAGCCTCTAGGGAAATCCCACCAAAGCTGACTTGGGGTCCTCTTCTACCATGGAAGCCAGTACTGACTCTGTTGTGGCTCAGCCCAACAGAGCAACTGAGTGATGAAGCGCAGTCTCATAAAGCTGGTCTTCAGGAGGACGCTTTTTCATAACGTGGCCCCCAAGTGACTCTGAACTGGGGGAAATCCAAGCAAAGGACAGAAGGTTGTGTCCTATAAACTGGGGAAGTTTATATAAATTGCAGTGTTATCAAGAAAGAGGCCAAGAAGGGAGAAGCTGACTCAGCTGGGCATTCAGTAGATGAGATCCCTATTTACTGGGATCCCAGGACCAGCTCCAGAGAAAGGACTGTCTTGGAAGGTCAGACAATATCTGTAGAAAATCCTTCATGTAAATTCAGAATCCTATGACAACTTGTCTGGGTTCAGACATTTACTTTTTCTTCTCTTTCCTAACTGGCATTTCTTCTTTGTTAGCTGCTTTCTCTTCAGAATCTTCACCAGCTTTCTATAAATAATCTTCTTGTGTCTGTTGTGGCTAACACACATGTGACCTATGGGCAGTGGGGTTCAAGGAAAAAAGGAGAAGTTTTCCTCTACCCATCAAGGAACACACAAAGGCATAGTTTTAGAATCTGCATTTGTCTTACTGTCAGTGTGTAAACCCCATTTTGTACAAATCTCCCAGTCAAACAACTCCTGGAGCCAGTTTTCCGAGCTTTTTACTCCTTTGTCCACCCACAGGGTTCTTACTGTCTGCACTGAAGGAGCCAGGTCTCTGCCAACACTTAAGCATCCTTAACTAGCTATATGAGCCTGGGAAGGTTACAGAGTTTCTCTCAATCTCAGTTACCTTGAATTACATTATTATCTATCTCACAAGCAATGACATTGTCCGTGTAACATGTAAAATGTTTAAATTAATAGTAAGCGTACACTATATACGTTATCAACATTTTCCTTTTTAGAATGTATTTTTATATATTTTTTCACATAGAAATTAATTGAAGATAGCTCTTAAAAGATGTTTTCAATGTTGAACACATTTTATATTGTTGCCTTGTAATAGACATATCTCCTTGAAAGTTGTGACCCACCTAACAGGTGCAGGTGACCCAGGGGAAACTGCCTGTGACTTGAAGGGGTGATATTTCAATTGCACTAATGTTCTTTTTAATTTTTTTATTTTTATTTTAAACTATACAGTTCATTTCAGGCTTAGAATGTATAAATAAAAGAAAATTAGGACACAACAAGATATCAGTATGCAAATTAGGATGCAACAAGATATCAATATGACAAATATTACAAGTTTTAAAGCTTTAAGACAACATGAAATTTGGATACAATTACAGAAGTAACAAATGGGGATGTTCTCCAGTATCCTAGTTAGGAGATTTTTTTTTTAATAATTTTTGAAATTTTTTTGTGGGAAGAAAGCAAGTTACATAGATAGGTATACATATTATAATACCATAATTACGAAATTATAACCATGCAAAATAATATATTATTTACTGATGTGTAATTGAAGAGTTTCAAATACCACTGGAATGGCAAACATCAAATCCAGTGTATTAATTATTATTTCTGGGAATGTATAATAGGGAATAGGATAGAAGAGATATTCACAGAGAATATTAACTATCTCTGTGATGGTTGTTCTTTTTTTTCAATTTAATTTACATTTTCAATTTGCATATTTATATATATTTATATTTATATTACATTATTGCATTATTGTGTACCCCAGAGCTTTCCCACTTCACTAACACCTGCTCTTTTGTGCTCTTCTCCCTTCCCCACCTTCTTCCCCTCCTCCTCTCTCGCTCCATTCATTGTTCAGTCCCATTGGTTGTTTTTACTTTTTATTTTTCTTTGAGACAAGGTCTCGCTATTTTTGCCCGTGGAACCACAGGCTCACGTTGCCCGGGGTACCACAGACTCAAGCAACCCCCAGCCTCAGCTTCCCAGGTAGCTGGGATTACAGGCACAAGCCACCACGCCCAGATATTTTTTTGGGACTAGGTCTTGCTATGGGCCCCAGGCGGGACTCAAACCGGGATCCCTAGCCCCGGCCGCTTCATAGGCTGAAGCTTACAGATACAAGCCACTGTGCCTGGCCTGTTTTTATTTTTTCCTATTCATTTGTTTGTTTTTCCCTATATCCATCATATAAGTGAGTCGATCCTGTATTTCTCTTTTTCTTTTTGACTTACTTCTGCTAATATGAGTCTTTCTGGTTCCATCCAGGTTGCTGCGAATGAAATGTGTTTATCCTCCTTGATTGATGCGTAGTATTCAATCGTGTGTATGTACCACATTTTTTTTAGCCAGTCATTGGTTTTGGGGCATTTGGTTTGTTTCCAATGCACAAGTCTTCTTTTCCAAGTAGCTCTGGATATTATGGGTGTATGTCACATAACAAGTACTAAAATGTCTTGAATCTTTCCATTTCAGCACTAGATTTTTTAATTTTTAATTTTATTTCTAAATTCTTATAAATTCTTACATAAGTAAATAAGGTAAATGGTTACTGGCATGCCTTCCCTCCTCTATTCCCTACCCCCTTGTATTCACTCAGTCTCTCAGTCTCCACTGTCATTGTTCTTTTTTGGTTTATGTTGGGTTCACTGGTCCTTCGGTCTCTTTCTCTGTGGCTCTGTCCATTTGTCAGACGAGGGACTGTATTCCAGGCCATGGCACATTGTGCTTGATGGTTTGTAATCCTCAGCTTTGTATTGGGCAGCCAGTCCATGCTCATTTGGGATCTATCGGTGTCTTCTAGTCAGTCGCTGGCTCCAGTATGATCTCTTTGTTATTCCGCTATCTCTGCACCTCATTTCTCTGACCTCTAGCCTTGGGGATCCTTTCCCCCAGCCATTGTCAGTGAGGAGATTTATCACTGAGGGCAGGCAATCCACTAATGGACCTTGCAGATCATCTCCTCTCCGTCCGTTTGCAGATTTGCTGTGGAGCCAATGACCTGACTCTGCAGGCCTCCTCTCCCAAGGCTTGGGGAGGGAGCCATGTTTCCTTGGGTGCAAAGTTCAACATGGGTTTTGATTCATCAGCTTCCAATGAAGCCATAGATGAAGGTCTGATAGGTCTTTACCACAGCTGTTTCTCCATTCCAGCGTCTACCATCTTCCTGAATGATCCTTGTTCTGTGTCTCACACACGTGTTGAGCAGGCTCTTTTATGGCCCCTCATTCGTTCTATGTCTCTGTGTGCACGTTTATGCTATTAGCCCTCCTGTGAGCTAAGTGGAGTGAGAGTGAAGCAGCAATGGTGTCATCCAAACCCCCCCCCCCCATTCTGGATCAAGGATGGATGCAGTCTTGCCGGCGCCAGTCAGGTCCAGTGGGTTCAGCACTAGATCTTTCTAAAGGTTCTCATTTTTCTAAATTTTTAATTCATATTTTTTAATTTTTTAAGTTCTGTTTAAAAGTTTTTGGGAAATTACTTTTTTCCTATTCAATCCAGGCACAAATTATAACTCCAGAGTTCCTGTTGGTGTCTCCCGTTTTTTGAGTAATTTTTAAAGGGCTTCACAAACAACATCCCTAAGAGCCATGCTAGGTGCGCACTGCTCCTGGCACTTTCGTTCATTTTATTTCCCCGGTACACAGGTGTGGCAGGGAGGACTCTGACACCCCTGACAGGACAGGGAAACAGCGCCACCTTGTGGGCTCCACACACTAGCGCTCCCTGGAGGTCAGCCCTCTCTGGAGGCGCTCTTTCCTTTCCCTTCAGCAGGGCTGGGGTCCTCTCCTGATCTGCTTTCTCTTCTAAGCCATGATGCGCTCTGTACATGGCAAGGCCACTGTTCAGTTGGCAGATGTCTGCGGTCTAAGTGGGGACCTCGACACCCTCAGAAGCCTAAATCTGTCTTTTTGGCTGAGGTGCCCAGAGAAGCCCAAATCTTCTCTAATGGCTCATTTGAAGGTCTCTCTTCACTCCCCACACCCAAAATATTGACCTGCTAGAGTCCAGACAGAGATTTACAGCATCTGCATCACTTTCACGCCCAATGGCAAGGAGACACCTTTGCTGCAGTGACTTTTGCAGCTTCCAGGCCTGGGCACAGGGCAGGCACTTGGGAAGTATTTGTAGAGTGGATGCCCCTCGGAGCAGTGCCTCAGCACCCTCCCCCCTTGTTACTCCAGAGTGCAAGGATGTCCAGAAGACGGGGAGTTGCAGGTTAAGTTTCCTTCCAGAAGTTGATGGTTCCACATGAGAACTCAATTGTGGATGATTTACAGGGTTTCCTGCAGAGGAGAGGACAAGGCCAGGGGAACTGGCAAGGGACAGTGATGCAGCCAAAGTCAGGGGACCAGTAATGACCATGGAGAGGGGAGAAGAGAATGGTGTTCCTGGAGCCCCCAACAAGAGGCTGTGTTTATAGTGGCAAGTGCTGCTGTCCAGTTTACTCAGGCCAGAGAGTGGAGGGAAGTAAGAAACCCATTCTCCTCCTGGATTCCAACACCCTGCCAATCTCCTGGGGCTGGATGTGGCAGTAAGCTGGAGACTGGAATCCTGGATGGTGGGGTTACAAGGGTCTGAGGCTCCCAGGATGACCTGAATGTGAGTGCAAGGCTAAGGGTGGGATAAGAGTGGAGAGTGGCCTGTGTGGAAGTCAAGGGTGTCAAAGACAAAGGAAAGGAGGGCTGAAAAGAGCCCAGTCATGACTTCTGGGGTCAGAGTCAAAGGAGAACCTGGAATGTGCAAATAATGAAGCCACCCCTAAAAAATAAAAACAGAAAAGAAAATCATGATTGATGGGGAAACAGACCTATGAGGGATATTCCTCACAGGGGAAAACGTGCCACGTGGCCACAGAAGGGTAGAGGGGAGGTGAAAGACACTGGAAAAGAGAGGCTATAGGTAAGAAAGAAAGATTCAGGGGATAAGGGGAGAAGGAGGGTGAGATGGAGAGGGAGGAAGGGAAGGAAAGGGAAACAGAGGAGGGAGAACATCTTGGAGAAGCAAAATGGAATTCTGTGATGAAGGTAGCAAGAAATGTGTTGCAATGGGAAGGAACTGTTACCAGCCACTTTTTTTTCTCTCAGTACCTAACAGTGTGCCTAGCTCTGCACACCCATGTCATGAAGCCGGCCTAGAGAATGAACACAAGGCAAGGCCACACAGCTGGTAATTAACAGACCTGGGTCAAACCAGACCTGTGAGCAGGGGAAGTCTGTGCCTCCGTCTCTGTTCTGGGTTCTAGTGTCTGTCACACCCACCTTCCAATGACCACACTTTGCCCTCATGTGTAGCAAAGACAGCCTTTCCTGGTCAGTCCTGATCTAGTCACCTGGCAGAGTAGTTCCTGTGCTCCTGCCTCGGTGCTGGGATGCTTTGCACCAGGTTCACTCCTGGGCTCTTGTCTTTCACCTCCTGGGTTCATGACCATACCTCCCACCCTTTAGACTTGCAATCCTGTTTCACTTTAGCCTAAACACCACCTGCTCCCAGATTGGCCTGCTGCTGTCTGCCTGAAAGCTAATCCAATCCCAGCACCTACTCATACACACACACACACACACACAAATACACACACAAATACACATCCCACACTGGACACTCTGGGAAGCAGTCTGCCCGAGGAAGGGAGTTATTGGCCTTAAGCAGGGCCTGAATCTTCAACTTAGAAAATATAAGATGGTAAGAATGGAAGAACTGCCTGAGCTGGAAGTGCCAGAGAGAGGAGCAAGTGCCCAGAGGTGACAGACTGTCCTTCAACAGTTCAATTGGTAGAGTAGAGGACTGCAGGTCTCACGTGCTGAGAGGTGGCAAGAAGATCAAGTCTGTGAGGAATCACAGTGAGATGATGGGGCCTGAAGACAGAGGTTTGGACTCAGGAATGTGATTTTAAGTGAAAGCAGGACTGGATCAAACTGTCTGCTTGTCAACAGATGACAGTTGTGGATTCCTGATGTTTGTGGTTGGTGGCCCCAGGCAAGGGTGGAGGGTGAGTACACCAGTTACTATCTCCAGACAATGCCCTGAGAGGGCTGGGCAGGAACTTTCCTGGCTTAGGTTGGTGGTGTGTACTGATGGAGTCAGTTCCAACTTTGAGAGGCCTCCCCAGGTCAGCTGTTCTGCTGTCCTCCCTCCAGCCCAGAGCTGCTCTGGGCGCTGGCCATGGTCCTGACCTGGTTCCTGCCTCTTTAGGCGCACTCAGGTTGTTCTCCAGGGGGAATGGTGGGAGAACAACCATTTTGAAAAACAGAACAACATTTTGGAACAGAACAACCATTTTGAAAAAGAACAAGGGAGTTGGATTTCCCCCACCAGTTGATTTCAAGCCTTGTCCTAAAGCTAGCGTGAGTAGTGAGATGTTGAGGTGAACACTGACTAGTCTTAGAGGGTAAGTTCCATGAGAGAGGAGGAAGCTCATCACAAAGCCCAGACTTGCTTGCTTCTTTCCCTTTGCATGTGATTTAGGAATCAAGAACACTAACATGGTGTAATCAAGCTACTGCTCAAATGATTAGTAGTTAGACAGAGGTTAAGTTTCTGTACCTAGTAATGTCTTTTTAACCTCAGTCCAGTGACTGCAAAGCAGAAACCTCTCTGGCCCTTCAGACAGACCAGTTGGATCCAGTAGGTGGCACATGCAACTTGAGAAAAAGCCTTGCTCCAACCTTGCCCTCCTTGTAAGACTAGGATGTCTACCTCTGGGTGGGTGGGAATTTGCCCTCCATTTTCTGAACATGTGATACATGAGAAGCATGGTCTTCTGTGGCTGTACTAGGCTTCTCTAGGGCATCTTTCCTCTTCCCCCAAGCATGCAATTATCTCCTTGGTCTCAGTCCTTGTGGCCTAAAAAAGGGAGGGCTATTGTCCTTGGGGAGACACTCACCCTTGAGGTCCTCCTGGAGCTTTCTGCTCCTCTGGATCAGTAAATTGCGGCTTCAAAATGTAACCCTCATCTCGTTCCTGCATGAGCAATCAGAAAGCTACTACCCTGGGCAGTAGAAACACATAGTCCTCATTGGATGTTTACCCTTCCATGGAGAGAGACTCCTTGGGTAGAAAGATTAGTTCTGGTCAAAATCAAAATCCTATTTCTGGGTGTACCCTGATTTTTATTCTTTTAAATGTTTAAGGGAGTGGCAAAAGTTTCTTGGGAAATGATAGGGTTTTGATTAGCCTCAGGTAAAAATAATACAGATGCCAAAGTAACACATTTAGAAAGTCTTAGTTTTCACATGGTTAGGGCTATGATCCATTCTAGAGCCATTTTAGATTCATTTTGTGTATGGTGTGAAATGGTGAAAACCATTTTTTTGTGTGATGTCTTGAACTTGAACATCCCCATTTGATGGAAAGGCAGCATGGCCCTAAGACAGAGGCACCTTTGTGGTAATAGGCACATATATGTTCCAAGTCCTAGATGTATGTATGTTCCCTGTAACCTAGACCCCAAGCTAATAGGCCCAGCCAGTCAATCACCATTGAGAAATACACCCTTCCCCCTGTAGAGTCCTGTCTTCAGGCAGTGGTTCCAGAACCAGCTGAAACCTGGTGATCACACAGACACAGAGGACACAGACTAAACTGGATATGACCTAGGTGTCATCAACCTGCTATACCCCTCTGAAAGCAACTGGCCCTCCTGGGTATTGCCACAGTATCCAACCCAGCCCAAAGATGTGCCCCACTACCCTGCCCTGATAATCACCGCATAAAGCCAGGACCCCAGCTGCTCTCAGGGAAGGCCATGGCCCAAGATACTTCCTCCCCAACTCCTTTTGTTAACATTCCTCCCTTGAAACTTCAAAATGTTGGGGGGGGAGTAATTGGTGAAACCCAGATAAGGACTCTGGGATCAATAACATGGACATGTGTGGGCATATTTCTGTTCTGTTCTGTTGTTTTGTTTGGTTCCAGGAACAGGAGGAATGTAGTTGTGTTGTAATATCTTTGTTTTTTTAGGTTTTTTGTTTGTTGTTGTGAAGCAATCTTGTTGGCCACACTAGAAGAATGAATAAATAAAATCAGACTCTTATATTATGTGGAATCCTGTAAAGCTATAAAAAGCAATTAAAAATGTAATTTACATCTAGTACCAAGGATAGTCCAGAAGCACAAGACAGAGTGAAATTTTATAAACTCTGTTATAAGTATAACTCAAAGGTAATTTTCTCTCTATCCTCTTGGTTGTAATGATGTGACAAGGTGGGTTCACCAGCTGTAACAAATCTGCCACTCTTGGGGTGAGATGTTGATAGTGGGGGAGGCTTACACGGCTTGGATCAGGGAATACATGGGAGTTGTATATTTTCTCCTCAATTTTGCTGTGAACCTAAAACTGTTCTTTGAAAAATAAAGTCTGGAGTGGCCAGGGAGGGGAGGTGGTGGGGGACCCCCAGGGACCACAATGATGTGATTGATGTGAAATATATATATGTATAAATAAATTACTTAATAAAAATAAAATAGATGAAAAATAAATAAAAATAAATAAAGTCTATTATTTTCAATGACCATAGATGTGATATGACATGCCACAGTTCCCACCCAAGGGCAGAGAAGTCCCCAGAGAATAAATCTGGACAGGAGTAGAACAGATAAGAGCTTCTTTTGAATTTTAATTTGAATGTCAACTGTTCTACTGAACACAAGAATTCTCTTGGTTTCTGATTACCTCTCTTGGATCCCCTTCCAGCCAGCTCATTTCTATTTCTCTTTCTGGGTTAAGAGAGGGGCTGAATAGAGATGCCATAAAAGGAGTTTAGGAAACCTTTAAATTTTATTGAGGTAACATTACAACATTTACAACACAGTATAGGTTTAGATGTACCTCAGTAACCGGATATGTCATACCATACCCACCACCAACCTGGTTCTTCTACCCCCTTCTCTCTAGTAGCCACTATTTTGTTGTTAGAGTCTAAGGGCTTATTTTCATTTGTGCTGTATTTATTTGATTGCTTTTCTTTCTACTCCATAAGTGAGTAAAATGATATGGTATTCATCCTTCCCCTTTTGACTTATTTCACTTAACACAAACTTATCAAAGTTATCCATGCTGCCAATGAAATTTTATCTCTTTTATAACTGAATAGTATTCCATTGCATATATGCATGTATGCATGTAGGTATGCATATATGTATATATGTGTGCACACCACATCGCCTTGATCTTCAAGTACATATTTATGACATGGTAACAATCCCTTGAAAGAGTCATTGAACTTAATGGAAAGGATTTTTATTTACACTGAACAGAGAGTTAAATGTGATAAAGGAGAAAGGAGCGCCCATCAGCTTCTGGGAACCTGCTGCTTCCCAGGGTTTGTCTTGTGTTGTGGACCCCTCAGGAGGCTGTTTTGTCTGAAGAATGAGAGAAATAGGCAGTCTTTGTATATGCTCCACCCATGCCAGTCCCAGTTGAGTGTCCCTCCCTTCCCTAAAGGAAACTCTGCATTGCTTCACAGCAAAAACCCTCACCCAGCCCCACTGTCAGATATGGGCCATCCTGGGGAACCCAACTCAGCTCCATCCACATGGTTGTCAAGGCCTCCCATCCAAAGACTCCTGGGAGCTGAAGTAAGGAAAGTGGAGGAATGCATCCTGGGGAATACCTTCTCAACCATATCTGTAGCTACTACCTCTGTCACCTCATTCATTTCTACCCCAAACTTGGCCCCAAGCCCTACTCACCTAAAACCAAGGTTCTCCGAATAAGGACAAACAAGACTGAGAGCACCAGGATCTTGTTCAGGATGAATCCCAAAGTCAGAACAGTGGCCAGCACTGGCAGATCTGCAAGGTCAAGGGCAAGTGGAGAGCTGGGCTCTTCTGAATCTGAAAAGGGCAAACATTATGTTTTGAAGTTCAGCCTGCTCCCTGTTCTTGGATTTGAGAGCCAAGCAGGTATTCACACCCTTTGAGATGGGGCCTCCACCTTTCCACAAGTCCTAGCCCTA
Organism: Uropsilus gracilis; assembly: GCA_004024945.1. Lineage (NCBI taxonomy): Eukaryota > Metazoa > Chordata > Mammalia > Eulipotyphla > Talpidae > Uropsilus > Uropsilus gracilis. The sequence goes on from PVHY01012163.1 coordinate 13,216, forward strand.
ACTCTCAGCTCAAAGCCACCCACCTGGCTTCCTGCTCTAACAGCTCCCTTTTCTGTTAGAAAACTGTAGGTATGTCCTGCACATACCTACTGGGTCACCCTGCACTGGGCCTGCTCCCCTCTGCCCACAGGAGGAAGCAAGCATGACTGTGGCCCTAAAGGCTCCATGTGTATCCTGTTCCTGTGTGTCCACACCTGTTCCTGGCAGGGACTGCCACCCCCTCAACCACACTTAGGGCACCATCTATAACTGTAAGCATTTCTGCTCCTCCAGGTAACATTCTCTGACACCTAACACCAACCCCAACCTTAATAATTCTGGGTGACAGCAATTGTTCTCTTGGGAATCTACCCAAAAGAGACCTCAACGTGGGTACAAAGGGACACCTGTGCTCGGATGTTTACTGCAGCACAATTTATAATCGCAAGGACATGGAAGCAACCTAAATGCCCCAAAACAGATGATTGGATGAAAAAAACGTGGTACATATACACAATGGAATATTACTCATCAATTAAAAATGACAAATTTGACGACTTTATAACAACATGGACGTACTTAGAAGGAATCATATTAGCAGAAACAAGTCAAGAAGAAAAAGACAGAAACCAAATGACTTCACTAACATATGGGATACAGTGAAAAAATAAACAAAAGACTTGGGGAAAAGTCAAAACAAGCTAAGCACCAAACTGAAGAGCACAACTTTGAGCAGGAGGGAAAGGGGGAGTGATGGAGGGGAAGGGGGGTAAACCCTGGGGATTACAATGTTGTGAAATTTATATATAAATAAAAAAAGAAAAAATTATTAAAAAAAAATTCTGGGTGATTCCCCATTCAGGAGGGAAGGACATCTGTCAACCCCATTCCCTTAACTCCAAGGCAGAGGTTTCTAATTTCCCAGATCCATTTGCCCCAGAAAGAGTATAATATGCTTGTATAATTTTAGCAGCCCACCCCCAACCTCCCCTGGGTCAGGGCAATGACATTTTGATGGTCAGGAAGAGAAATATTCATGGTTTGTCCTAGGGCTTCAGGAGAGAAGTGGAAACAAAGCCCATTCTGTCTCATGGGGGTCTCTGCCCCTGGCCATGTCTGGGTGGAAGAGAGACATTCTAGCCTCCAAAATCCATGCAGTCCAGCCTGGCTCTCCAGTGTCCACATGTGGGGCTTGAGCCCAGGGTCCCGGCTACTCCCAAGGTCTTGCTCTCTGTGAAGCAATCTTCATTTAGAAGAATTTATTTTGAGTGAAGATTGCTTTTTAGGGCTAGTTCTTTTGGGTAAGAGCCATGTTCAGAAGAGGTACAATACTCTTCAAGACCTCAGCTGGCACCTACCGGAGGCCCAGACACACCTGTTGAATGTGAACCAGCATCACGTACTAACCTTGCCAAGTAGGCAGGCCTGTTGGCCCAGTCTGAGCTGGAAAGGGACCTCCAAGGTTATTTGGAACATTTTTTTCTCCTTCAGACTGAGCTGCTTTCTCCACAGTGCTGTCATGAGACTACGCTGTGTAAGACAGTTTTGCTAATTCCAGAAGCTCAAACGTGGAAGGAGCATTCACTATGCTTGTATTCAACATGGGCTGCCTTAAAGCTGATAGTCAAGGTACAAGGTGGACAGAGGCCACCAAGGTCACTTGGCAGAAGCAGCATGGTCAGCACTGTGAGCCTCACTCCACACCTTTCCTATGTATGTCTGTAACACCTTTCTGTTCTCAGCCTTCAGTCTTGCCCAATGACCAGCCTCATCCTTCAGTTCTTGGTCCCTGTGGCCACTCACCCCCCAGCCCAACCAGTTTTCTGCTTTTGTTCTGAACCCACTGTGGGTTCACATCCCTTCCCCTACAGCCCCCCTCCTCTCCAGTGCACTCATACCATACGCCTCTCTACCTGCACAGAGGAGGTGGGTGGACAATGTCTTCCAAAGATCAATATATTTTGTAACTTTCTCACTTGGAAAAGTTAAGAAAATTAAAGCAGTACCCTCCCAGCCCATCAAGGGAAAGTCTACTGGTCTCTAGATAAGCCCAGCACTGCCTCTCCTTTCACTTCTTTTAACTTAACTGAGAAAACACCTAGCACCCTTTTTGGTCCACATGATCTTGGTGATGACTCTTGTTGATGACTCAGCTTTCTTTCATAGTGTTATGTCCCTGTTTGGCCTGGGAGAGCAGTAACTCCTCCGGTAGGAGGAGTGTCAGGCTATACTGAACTCTACTTCCTCAGTCACCTAGCCTGACTTCTCTCTGGGTGCTGGAGAGGAGGAACCAGAGGCCACCAGCAAAACTCTGCCATTTGTTACTCATAACTGAATAGCTGCTTGTTATTCTCTTGTATTAAACTTGACACAGTTCTCATTCAACAGGATGGGCTCAGTTACCTTCAACTATTGTCCTTGTTGTCTTTGCTAAGATCTGAGTTCAAGAACCAGTTGAATGACGGGTCCAAACGTGGTGGGCCAAGTGGTCTTCTGACTCCTAGAAGCAACCTTTGCTCAGTGTAAAACCTATAACCTTTGTTTTCCTGAATTCAGCAAATGGAAGAACTCGGGGAAGCGAAGCCATTGACTGTCACTGAGGGAACAACCTAGAAGGGGGCAAGGGACTCATGCTAGGCTGCTGAGTAGGTGCAGGGCAGAGAAGGAATCAGCATCCAGGCCCGCACTTTCCTGTAACCCTGCCATGGACTCTTTTACTTATGCAAAGAGTGAGAGGTGGGAAGCTCCCATGACCTAGGAATGAGACCAAATTAATGCAACATGCGTGGGTGGAGGGAATGGAGCTGCATACCCACCTGCATCAGGTGTGTCTGGCCTGCCGATACTGGCATTTCCAGGTGTTTCTAGAGCAATGGGAAGAGTTTTAGTCTAAGATGCAGGTTCCAGAGTGTTCATCAGTCCTGTCATTGTTCATAGCACTGTCATTGGGTTGGTGAATTTTTTGTTTCCAGATACTGTGAGGCTCGACTTAACCCACCCCTGTCATGGGTAGAGTTGGACAACTATGTCCAACTTACGTGGGGAGGCAGGACACAGGGCAAGGATGTTCTCGGTGGTGGAGAACCTGTCTGCTCGCTAGTTCCAAACAAAGGGGTTTACTGGGAAGCTCCAGGTGAAAGCATTCGACTCCTGCTTCCCAGCTCCATGACCGCATGGGGGCAGTCAGGCTTTCTAACAAAGAGGGAAGAATAACTGTGTCCTCACCCCCCCCAAATAAAATAACCAGGGGCCAGGGAGAGGCCCTTCATTTTGCTCTCTAGTCTCTACTCCTAATCTGTTACTTCCACAGTCCATTGAACCAAGGGACAGTCTTGATTAGTCCAGCCTATTCCCAGGACTCGCTGAAGACAGTCAGGTCAGATGGGTGTTGGGGGGCCCCAGTGGCACTCTGGGTGGGCTGGGAAGTACAGTGCCACCGTGGCTTCTGCAGGACCCCTGTGTGCCTTGGAGACTCAACATCCCCTCAAGGCAGTAGATGCCTGTCACCCAGCTAGTGCCCAGTTATCGTTTTTCCTCAGAGTAAGATTTTCAGATGACCTACTCCAAATTTCTTATCTCAACAGGTGAAAGGACTGAGAGGGTAACTTTCTCAAAGCACAGAGAAAGATAGCAGAGAACCCCCGGAGCAAGTCTCAAGTTTGACTCTTCTTCCTGACTCTCACTCCCTCACCTGTGTGAAGCCCCACCCACCTGCTGGGCCTGGCCTTTGTAAAATCCCTCCCCTGCCTGGTCTCACTGCTGCTCACCTGTGCACTGTAGCAGCCGGATCTGAGGGGGCAGGACCTTGGGCATCCTAGGGGAGAGGTCAATCACACACTGGTAGAGTCCCAGGTCCTGCCTCTGCTGATCTATTATCGTCACCAGGAACACGCCATCAAGGGGCTGATCCTGCAGCACATAACGCCCTGCCTGGGCCAGGTTCTGCACTGAGTCTCGAGTGTTGGTTCTCACCAGTGTCTCTGGGGAGCCCTGGCTCCCCACCCGCTGCCAGGCCTTTAGGCTGCTGGCGTAGGGCCCAATAGTGTAAATACAGTAGACAGTCAGGTTCTTTCCTTCTTCTAGGCAAATTCGCTTCTCCTCTGGGTCTTGAGCTTGCAGTTCTGGAATAAGGAGTCAAATGGCTTCACTGAGCAAATGTCCCTTCCACCAGCTCTCCACATTCCCAGATGTGCCACAACTCTGAGGGGATTGATAGTGTCTGTAGCCCTGGCAAGTACTTAGGAGTAACTTGGGGCCTCTGCAAATTATTTTGAAATGGCTCAGCAATTTTGTGTGTGTGTGTGTGTGTGTGTGTGTGTGAATACTGTACACATACATAGAGCAAATAGGGCAAATCATGGTTGAATGTTTAAATTTATGTGACAGAGATGATGATACCTATCTTTCCATATTTTTTGATTGGAAAATTTTTATAACAGGAAGTTTATTTTAAGTAAAAAGGAATTAACAAGCTTTACCACCCAGATTCTAGTCTACCTGGGGTTCCACAGACATGTCCCTGGCTTGGTGGTACACAGTGCTTTATCTAGTTCAAATGGAGTACTGTTTCTTTTCAGTGCTATTTACCTTTTCTTCCACCAATACATCCTCTACCTTAGTACCTGCTTCAATTAAGTGGAGACTTTGGCTTCTACTTGTTTACATGCCCCAGATACCAGCAAAAAGCTGAGAAATTGTTTGACTTCACATTTTTTTAAAATTCAGCTTGTACTGGAGGAAGCTTCTGTCTCTGTTTCATCACCTGGTGCCTGCTGGTTGGGAGTTGACCAGCAGTTTGCATTCATTACCTTCCTTTTCCCTTTCCCATAAGACCACAAACTGATCCTATTCCAGTTCCTCCTAAAGAAGCAAGACAAAGCCCCTCCCAGTCATTACCTCCCCTGGATCATCACAACCCCATCTCATCACATACCTGAGAACAAGATCAACAGAGGTAGCAGTAGCCACACCCACCACTGAAGCCATGGTCCTTTCGTTCCATCCTGCATCCTAGATAAACTATGACTGACTGTCCTAGGGCAGTTTCAGAAGTGGAGAATGTTGTCTCACATGAACATTGAGAGAACAGTTACTTTGTGGTTGAGAACCCCTGAGGAAAATGTGGTGAGCCCGAGTACTCAGGAAAATGCAGAAGAAGAGAGATCACTTCCCTTGCCACATCTTCCTGTTTCCACGATGTCATAGCCTCTTGGGCAATGCTCAATAGCTCCTTACTCTCCACCATCGCAAGTCTAGACCCTCCCAACTAATGTCCCACCTTGCCACTCACTTCCTCCCCAAAGCATTCTTACTACTGGCCCCTGACCACATCCTGTCACTGCCCTTCCCCAATCCAGAATGACACATTAAGGCCTCTTTAAACTTTTTACGGTGACTTGCCTTCTGTAAATTTTTTCCACACCATGGTTCTCAAGCATGAGATGTTGCTGATCCACTCAGGAAGCTCAGCAAACAGAGAGTGCCCTCTACCCTAGAGATTCTGAGTTGTAAGTCTGAAAGGTCCAGGAATCTGCACATTAATGGGCAGCCCAAGTAACTCCAAGTAAATGGAGGAAACAGAGGAAGTCTGCAAAAGCTCCACTCAGGGGAGATGGGCCCTGATGTATCCTTCGGGTACCCTGCATGAACAAAGGCTGCTTCCCTGAGCTTCTGGCCTAGGTATGGGCCTTGGAATACTAGCAGTAAGTGCCACCAACTGAAGTCCTACTGTATGCCAGGTGCTTTATCAGGTTATCTCAATCTCATCAGCTTTGAGGAGTTGTATAATAGGTTTCTCTCATTTTTTTTTTTTTTTGGCTCTCCTATACCCAGTGCTTTTTCCATTTGGGGGATATATCCCAACAAGCACAGCTCTACTTTCCCTTCTATGAGGATGGAGGCAGGTGTCTCTCCTGTCACTTCTTCCTGGCACCTGTGGAATATTCATGAGACTTGACCTTTGTTTGACACAAGCATGATCCTGACGAGGATTTTGGATCCAGAGGGTGTGATACTAGTAGCAGGGTCAGTGGAGATGATTTACACCAGGGCAATGTAGGCACTGAGAGCCAGGAAAGTCGTGGTGGCAAGTGGCTTCAAGAACAACATCACTATGGGAGCTCATTTTAGAGATGAGAAACTTGTAATTTATTAAGAAAAATATAGGAGCCCTGTCATCAAATTCTTTACTTTAATTAAATTCTCTGTAAAAAGTCATTAAAATACTGGAAGGAGCTCAAGGCAAAAAAAAAAACTTAATAAACCAAATAAGCTTTACAATCAAGACATAACCTTAGGTAACTTGTAACCAACTTTTATTATCCTAATTCACTAAAAATAATTGCTTAAAAATGTTTAATAGTATCTAATAATAATCTATTTTCTCTTAAAATATTGATTTCTGTCTTTCACAATATTGTCCTCACGCACTCAATAATATTGTCCTCACGCGCTCAATAATAATTGCCTCACCATAATAATTACCCTCACGCGGTCATTCCTCACTCACTAAAATAATATACTCACTACTCATTAAAAGTCCCTCCTCATAAAATGTTAAAATAACTCGTTTAACAATATAAAAAGCAGCCTAAAAATCTAAATAAACCAGCAAATTTCATTGCTCACTAAATCCGTGTCTGTGATCATCATTCACCTGCCTAAGTTTTCCTATCCACCTAAAGCCTGCACTTAACAGTCTTTCCTACACAGCCGGTCCGTAGCACATCACAAAACTGTCTCAAGCTCCAGCCTCTAGCTTTGGCCCCTGCTGTCCATTATTTCCTGGTCACCACCATTTTCTAAACCTGATCCTCCAAGCGCCTCACCTAGCCTCTGAGTGGCTGAGTTCCTCCTCATATCCCTGTACTCTTTAAGAGAATCAGAGTTTAATTTAGTTGATCTCAAAAATCATGACTGTTTTTGATTATGGCTTTTGCAACAATAAGGAAACTCTAGGCTGAGGCCTGAGAAATGAACTGAGTCATGTGTTGTTAATTCCAAGCCCCACATACTTTTCTTTTTTTGAGGCTATGTCTTGCGATTTTTGCCTATGGAACCACAGGCTCACATTGCCCGGGGTGCCACAGACTCAAGCAATCCCCAGCCTCAGCTTCCCAGGTAGCTGGGATTACAAGCATACACCACCACGCCTAGCTATATGTTTTTGGAACTAGGTCTTGCTACATGCCCCTGGCAGAACTAGAACAACGATCCCTGGCCCTTGCTGGGACTTCCTAGGCTGCCGCTTACGGGTATGCGCCACATGCCCACCCCTCCAACCCTACGTACTAAGCTCACAGGGCTGTGCTTATCCACCAAAGTCCTGGCAACAAGCAGGTGGTTCACTCAAACTGAGTAATCAAGAAGTATTTCAGTGAGCATGTGGGTAGCAATTAGGAGCACTTGAAAGGGAAGCTGTAGTTCCCTTAGGCTGGTGATGGGGAGGGAGGGGTTGAGGGGTTGTCAACCATTACTACCTCTTAGCCAGAGGGGCCAGGGAATGGAACAGTTGCCTAGACTAGGGAGAGCCACTGTGAGGGACTTGAGGTCACCCTCAGTAGAGAATGCAGCCATTCCTGCCACCCCACAGGGAACGCAACCAGGCTAAAACCCCTGAGCTCATTTTCTCCCTATTGTGTGCTCTCTGCTTGTGCAGCCTGCTGACTAAATTCACCTGACTGGGGCCGGGCATGGTGTCACAGACCTGTAGGTGGCAGTCTACGAAGCCATGGCCAGGGCCAGGAATCGCAGTTGAGTCCTGCCTGGGGCCCGTAGCGAGATGTAGTCCCAAAAAAATAGCTGGGTGTGTGGCGTGCGCCTATAATTCCAGCTACCTGGGAAGCTGAGGCTGGGGATTGCTTGAGTCTGTGGTACCCCGGGCAACGTGAACCTGCGTTTCCACAGACAAAAATAGCAAGTCCTCGTCTCAAAAAATAAACAAACAAACAAAGTCACCTGGCTGATGGGCAAAGTAGCACACTAACTTATTCCACATTGCTTAGGTTCCCAGGCCCAGAGCAGAGAGCATGAAGAAGAGTCTTCAGGAGCCAACTTGTGTCTCCAATGCAGTATTATAGTGTAACCATCCCTGTTGACAATGGTAGGGGCAATTTCAGGCTCACCAATCTGCAGAGATTCTTTATTTGTTTCAGCAGTTACACAGATACACCAGGCAGGGCAGGACAGAGCTGGGGATGGAAAGTGGAGGGGCCTAGGGGGCAGGCGAGATCCCCAGCCCCCCAGGAATCTTCACACTCTTTCTTTGAGCTCTCTCTCTCTCTCTCTCTCTGGCTCTCTCTTATGTTCCTTCATCCTGTTCCTGTACCTGCTCTCTCATGCTGTCTGTACTCTGTATCCTCACTCTCCAGTCCAGGTGTGCACACTTAAATATGTGCACACCCACTGGGTCACACATGGGGGAAGATACCATAGCATAGGTGTTGTATATACAGCCTAATGAAGGAAAAAGCCTGACAAACTCACCCACCCCCACATCTATATTTCTCTCAGCAGGTTTACTTTATTGTTTAAATACTACTTAATGTGTAGTAAAATCAAGCACACACTAAATCAAGCACAGCAAGCAGAATAAGTATATGAACATGTTAGGATGTTCAGTCAGAGGCATGATAGATGTGGGAGCCCTATCTTCCAAACTAGCTTGCAAACCACTAGGAGGATCTTGTGCAGTGGAGCAGCAGGTCTGGGGGTTGGGGAAACCAGGAATCTATGTTCTACATGAAGGCTCCAGAAGAATCTGACACAGGTGTTCCCAGGACTACAGTTTGAGAAGCACCACCCTAAAGTATTGTGCTTCTCTCAGACAGCATTTCACTGGGGTTCTCCCTTCTCCCAGCCTTTCCATCAATTCTCAAACAGGAGCAACATTGAAACTGCTTAATTCAGGACCCCACGGGCAAGCTCAGGTAGCAAACACGGTGCCACACAGTGGGAGTGGCCCCACTGCCCGGCTGCCTGCTCTTTCCGCAGGAACATCGATGCATAATGTGAGCAGCTTTGGGATCAGCCAAGCTCTCCCTAGAGAGCCACGATGGTCTCAGCCACCATGCTTCTAAAGGGTTGGAGGTCATGCCCCTGGGGTCCTGGGGTCTGTGCCATCCTCCTAGGAGGGTTCACACAGGGTGTCCTCAGGTTGACAGGGAGGGTGACAGTGGGCACAGACGGGGTGCTTCTCAGCTTTGGAGCTTTATTCCCACAGTAGTCGGGGAAGGTTTTGCTGATGATAGGAATGTGCTTTCCTCACCCAAGATGAACATGTGTGATAGGGCATGTTTACTCCTGAGGGATTAGGATGAGACTGGCCATGGCCATGGTCGTGGTTGGATGGGCATAAAAGGACCCATCCTCTTTCCTCACCCCTATGGCCATTCCCCTTTTGAGTCAAACAAGCCAGGAAACTGGAAAATCCTGCTTTCAATCTGCTGGCACTGATGAGACATATCTGCTGGCATTAATGAGGCAGGCCCATGGTTGTTAGTGAAATGAAGAAAGTGAGCAGGGCCAGGAAGGTGGCATTAATGAGGCACCTGTCTCATGGGTGAGCTTGGGAATTATGGGAAAGGATGGGGGGAAGGAGGAAGACAGAGAAGGAACCGAAATGTGCACAGGGAATGGCTTCCAGCAGACCCCACTACTCCTGGAAAAGAGGCATGTAGAGGAAGGTGGCACTCCAGGCTGCCCTATCACATGGCTCTGAGGCCCATGGTCCCCAGGAAAGGAGCTCTTTAGTTTTGTTCTTACCAGCAAGCAGTGACTATTGCTCATGCTAGTCAGATTCTTCTCTGCCTTCGTGGACTTGTTCTGTGGACCCAGTAATAAATGCACACAATAGCATGATATTCTCAGTCAGTCCTCCCCTTTGGAAATGCTCCTTCAGTATTTTCCAGGACACAAAATTCTGATTAATCTTGTCTCTCCTAATTATAGATTTTCCCCCATGGCCTCTCCCCATCCATGGTTTCTAACATAATTTCCTGGAAGCGTTGAAAGGACCACAGATGAAAAGAGAAACCTAGGCATTTGATGCTAGAGAAGCCCCGGTAGCCGGTAGAGCAGGATGCTCCCCAGGGCAAACTCTGTCCAGACCAGGCCAAACTGTGATGGTCTGAACCAAGGACAGGGCTGTTCACAGCTGTGCCCTCTTCCCCACCATGCCAAAGACAGTGACAGGGAGAAGCGTGAGTTTCTGTCTGCAGTTAATGCCAACTCTGAGCCACCAGAGGAATGGATGATTAGGGTATGTTTGAAGCAGTTTCTTGTGAGAGGGCAAGGGCAGGCCCATGGTTGTTAGTGAAATGAAGAAAGTGAGCAGGGCCAGGAAGGTGGGACCCTGAGCATCACAGATTCAGCTCCTGTCATTGCCTGCTGGCCCACTCTTCCCCCTCATGCTCCCCTTCTGGCACAACCTTCAGACTCATGTGGATGAGGTTAGAAGTCACTTTGTGCGGGTTCATAGGCCTAGTACCCAAACGACCTCTGCGTGACAACTAACAGGACCATGAAGACAATGCTCTTGCTCAGGAATCCACACACCACCAGAAGGATGAGGCTCACCATGGGGATCCTGGGGGAGAGGAGATTGCATGTGGTCACTCTCTATGACCTGCCTGCACTTGACACATAATCCACAGAAAGTCCCTCCTTCCCTGGTATCTTCTACTTAGGACCTTCCAGAACCTTCCCTACACCAACTGGACCTGTGCATTATGATTTGCCCCACTGCCTAAAACTATTGCTTCGAGATATGTTTAGTAGAACACATTGATCTAAACCCAGAGGTGGCGTCAGAGAGAAAGGAACTTGGCTCTTCCTTCTCCTGAAACAGGAAAGAATGTCCCCAAACCCGTCAATGGGGTTTCCGTGTTCAGCATCTGGACTGTCACCTCACCTTTCCTAAAAATCCCATTATGGAGTTTGACAGATTTTAGCAAAATGATTCTCTAAGTCCTGGGTAGATGTCAGTAGATGTCATATGAATAGATAAAAGTGAGATGAAGAACTAGCCTGTGCAGACTCAACAGTTGTAGGCATAGACAATAGCTCACTACTGTCCACCAGACGAGATCAAATGAAAGACAGGAGCAGTGCCTCAGAGAGAGCTGGTGAGAGTGCTAGCGTTACATAGGAGACTGACATCTAAGGAAACCAGAGGCTCAAAGGCAGACCTGGGGTTGTTCAGTAAAGAGGCTTGAGGTGTCTGGATAGCAAAATGAAGAGGAAGTCATCTTTTCTACAGCTTAGACTATGCAGCAAAATGATCTCCCTCCCCAAGACAGACTAAATATTTTTTAAATGAAAACAAAAGATGAAAAGTTACCAGGAAATAGAATCAAGCACAAAGAAAGAAGAAAGTAGTTGTAAGTTTATATAGAATGAAAGTAATCTCCGTGTCTAAAATCAGGCAAATGATTTTACATAGGTTATGGCTTATCAGCTGGCAGAAATGTGTGTAGTCATCAAAATTATAATTGCAAAGATTAGGTAGCAATGTCAAACAATGGTTTTAGCATGGAAAAACAGTAAGAAATGTTTGTAATTAGGACTATGATTATGTTAAAATACATATAAATATGAATATACACTAGGAGAAAATACAGAGAAAGAAGACATGCCACATTAGTGGGAGCAAGGAAGAATATTTCTCTCTTCTCATTGAATAGTTAATGATAAACACAATTCTAAGATAAATCGACTTTTGATAATAACCTCTCAAGAAGGTTAAACTTATGAGGCTTGGGATTCTCATCTTTGCCTGAACATTGAGAAATCTCCTGAGAATTTTATATAAATGTGCTGAGATTGGTTCCACTTCCAGAAATCCTGATTTGTGTGTAGTGCATCATGTGCATCAGTATTAAAAAGAAAACACTCAAGATGACTTAACTTGCATCTGTGAGAACTGTTGGCTTAGACTCCTGCTTCCAGTCTGCTGTCCATAAGTCCCTATAAGGAACAAGCCAGAGAGGGTCCCTGGCTCTAAGATCCAGCCTGTCAGTCTGGAAGCATTAAAATCTACAGCAGATCACTGAGAGCAAGCTTTGTGTTCTCCACCACTAGGCTGCCTGAAACTCCTGGGAGTTCAGCTAAAATGCTGCCTTCCTCATGTCACTCTCTGGAGTATAATGAAAGACAGAAGGTGAGCTGGGAAGTGGCAGCCTCTCTGACAGCCTCCTCCAGGTTCTAGCACCCTCTTCCTCTCCCAGGAAGTTCCTACCAGACTGAGGTGACTCAAGTCTTCTCCTGCTCTCCACCCTCCCCAAGCTCAGTTCTCACATCCTTTCAGCATGTGCACTAGAAATCAAAGGATTTGGTGTACAAAATAGCGTCCCAGTGACCTAGAAACCATACCTGATGACAACTGTCCCATTTGTGTGGTTGACACTGGGAGTTGACTTGAGTGAGATTTGGGTCACAGTTCTGGAGGTGGTCTGGGGATTGCTCTGGATCTTGATGGTGGTGGGAGGAAGGATGGAAGTCTCTTCTGAGACAAAAAGAGCTGAATGATCTAAAAGAAGTTACATTAAAATGGGTGAATGTGTGGGTACATGGATTCATGGGTAGTGGTGTTATGGATGGGTGGATGAACTGATAGGTGAATTTTGGGGCAAGAGTTGGAAGGATAGATAGATGAAGGTAGACAAAAAGATGGATGGATGAATGGATCAATAGATGGTGAGGTATATGGAGGTAAGGGAAAATGAATAAGATCATTCAAGAAAAGAGATTTTTGTTTACTAAGATTAAATAAACAATGTGGGATGGGCATGGTGGCGCATGCCTGTAAGCAGCAGCCTAGGAAGCTGTGACTGGGGCCAGGGATCACGGTTCAAGTCCCACCGGGGGCAAGGTAGCGAGACCTGGTTACAGCAATATATAGCTGGGTGTGGTGACACGTGCCTATAATCCCAGCTACCTGGGAAGCTGATGCTGGGGATTGTTTGATCTGGGTACCCTGGGCAACATAGCCTGCAGTTCCACAAGCAAAAATGGTGAGACCTAGTCTCAAAAAAAAAGGAAACAATGTGAGGTGTGAGGTTATCCTGGATGAGAGAAAGGGAAAAGAGAAGTGGAAAGAGATGGAAGGAGAAAAAGAGGGAGGATGGGAGGAAGGGGAGAAGAGGTAAAGAAAGGATTTTATATATCACTGGAAATGCACTTCCTGCTATTCTTGACCAATCCATTAGTCTTCAAAAATAATTCCTGAGTCAGGCACGGTGTCATGTGCTTGTAAGCGACAGCTTATGGAGTCGCGGCAGGGTCTGGGGATCACAGTTCAAGTCCTGCCTGGGGCAACACAGCGAGACCTAGTCCCAAAAGCTAGCTGGGTGTGGTGGCACATGCCTGTAATCCTAGCTATGTGGGAAGCTGAGGCTAGAGATTGCTTGAGTCCATGGTACCATGGGCAATGTGAGCCTGCGGTTCCACGGGCAAAAATAGTGAGACCTAGTCTCAAAAAAAAAATTCCTGATTACTTTATCTTATACCATTCTCTCTAGTTTGCACTCACCTGTGTTAGTGACATATTGCTTAACATGTTATTTTTTTATTAATTTATTACATATGTGCCTTATGTTCCTTAGACTTAAAATTCCCCAAATGCTATGAACTTAAACATGTCTCCCTCTCCTTGGTCTTCCTTAATTCATCCAGTCAACATCTACTGAGATCCTATTGTGTGCCAGGAACTATAATAGTTCCTGATGATATAAGCCCTTCCCTCAAGGTGCTCAGAGATGAAGGTAAACCATCCATACAACCCAGTGAGATAATGTTGTCTGTGAGGGACATGTAGAGACTTCTGGAATCTTGTTTCCTGGAATGGAGGTCACATATGAACAACAGAGACCTTATCCAGGAACTGATCAGAAATGCAGAATCTAGGCAAAACAGAGTCTGCATTTGAAATAAGCTCCCCAGGTGGCTAGTGGGAACGTGCAAGAAGCACTGCTTTGGAAGAACATGGGAAGGAAAGCAATTATAATCTTGGGAGGGGGAGAATGGATCAATGCTTTCCCTAGAGAAATGACTTCTATATAGAGACCTGAGACAAAATCATCTCAAATCTACCAGTCACCTTTCATGATACCCAACTTCTTATTATAGCAGCACACCTAGTCTGTCTCTGCTCCCCAAGCAGCAGTCATATAGAAACCCCATCTTCCTTCGGGTCAGATGCTTCTCAAGAACCTCAAATGACTAGTAGCTTCTGAGAGAAAGAAGAGTTGCTAGAAATTCTGAGTCACAGCTCCAAAGATGCTCCCACTGGTGCCCCTATGAATAAACCAGCTGGCTCTCTGCGCCCCCTGCCCACCCAGATCACTCACTGTTGGTCACTACCAGGCGGATGGGAAAGTGCAGAGCTTCAGGTTCCTTGGGAGGCTGATAGATCACACACCGATAGAGTCCTGAGTCCTCCACTTGAAGGTTGGTGATTCGGGCAAGCAGAATGCCGACTGCAGGGATGTCCTCTAGGTAGTACCTTCCTACCTGTGCTTGAGTGGTCTTCCCTTCAGGCCTTTCTGTGATGACCAGGTTCCGGGGCTCTCCTTGGTCCAGCCTCTGCCAAGCTTTCTTGCTGTAGGAGTACTTCCACTTGGAGGTAGGGCAGCTCTCAGTGAAGTTCTCCCCCTCTGTTCTGATACGTGTAATCTCTGATTTAGCTGCAATTTGGAATCCTGGAAGCAGGGAATCGGAGTAAGTTTCTGTAAGGAATAATATTCCTCTTTGGGAAAATGAGAGAGGAACATCTTTTCCTTGTCCAACTCACTTTTCAGGTGAGTTCTTCAAGGTCTCAAGAGAAAATGTACTTTTCTCAACAAATCAGCACTGGAACCCAGATCTTTATACTGTGAGCTAGACTGTACAGTTTATGGAAATCAACTTTTGTAAATTGTTTTTGAGAGGAAGAAGTTGCCTTGCTAGAGGCAGACTATGGGGTATGAGCTAAGGTCACAGTGATAGGGACAATCCTGCTCCTAAAAGCAGGATTGATGTTGTGTGCTGGCTTCACAAAGTGAGTGTGACCTTGCTATCACCTCACTCAAAGTAGTGCTTCCTGAAAAAAACTCTTTTCTCTCATCTTTCATGTCCATTCAAGCAAAGGTACTTCCAACTAACTGAAGACTCTTTCTCCAGATATCTCACAAAGATGAGGACCAGAAACAACTAGGGCTCCAGACACTTCTGTTTTGGTGAAGGTATGAGCAGTGCAGTAAGAGGAGTGACATCTCAGCCTGGAGATGGGGGGCCCTGCTGAGCTTGAGCCACATGGGTGGTGAAGATGTAGAGAACGGGGTTCAGACTCCTTGAGAGTAGACACTAGGTCTTTCCCATGGACTTGTGCACCCTGAGCTATAGCATATTTCCTGGCCTATTATAGGGTGTCAGGGAATATATGTCAAATGTCAACATCCAAAACACCTTGA
This sequence comes from Uropsilus gracilis, assembly GCA_004024945.1. Lineage (NCBI taxonomy): Eukaryota > Metazoa > Chordata > Mammalia > Eulipotyphla > Talpidae > Uropsilus > Uropsilus gracilis. The sequence continues at coordinate 28,641 of PVHY01012163.1, forward strand.
TGAATATAAGAAAAGTACTTCCAACTCAGAATGATTTTAGTTGATATCAAGTACAGATTTGTGCTATCATTTGTCTCTTCCAGGGTTTTGGAAATCCCAGTCACCAAAATACACAGATATCCTGTTTCCATAACTCATCCCTGTGATCCAGTTCTCAGACCCCATATGTTCTCCTGAGTCTGCTAAGGTTAAGTAGAGAAAGCCAGTCTGGCAAAACCTCTGCACCTGGGGGGACCATATCCCCTGGAGGTTCAAAGAAAAGGGGAATCTTTTTTTTGGTAAAATCCCCCCAAGACCATCTTCCTGCCCTCCGTTTCTCACCTTACCTGAGATGAAGAGGAAGAATATCCAGAGCCACCCCATGATCCAGGCCTTCATCCTTCAGCTCAACTGCTTCCGTGGCTCTGGAGTCAAGTATTAGGTGATTAACCTAGAGGCTCCAGAAGGTTGCACAACAGGATATGAGGCCATGACTGGGAGTTGCTGAGTCCCTGGTGCTTTGTTTTCATCACTGGCTCCAGATGTCAGAGACCACACAGAAATTCAGAGGTGAGTTCCAAGTCTCATGAAGCTCCTCCAAACCCCAGTTTCCTGTCCTCTGGGGATGAAGAATAACAATTTTCTATCAACCACACATTTTAGTGGAATAATATTTTGAATGAAACGAAAGTAATGTGTTAATGTTATCCGGGGAATAGAGTGTTGCTCTCCTGAGGCCCCCTCTGGATTAACACCCTATTCAATGTGGGCAGGAATAAGGAACAGATTGAGTAATAATGTCTCACTTTTAGGGTTTTTGTGAGGATTGAATGAAATCCCTATGAAAAATAGTATGGTGCCTAGCATACGTATTATTTCTATATCATGTCCCTACACACCACACCCACTCCTGACTTGAGGCCACCTCTTCTTCATTACCAGGGTGGCTGCTACATCCTGCACTTGCCTTAATATCACAGATGTGGTTGGAAAGTTCCTGAAGGGGTAGAAAACCCCAAAAGTGATTGGTGAGAAAACTACCACCACTGGAAAAGTATATACTTTGATTTTTAAAAGGACTCAGATTAATATAGACTAAGACAGTCATGGAAGAAAAAAAGTCTATCAGGTTCTAAACTAGAAGCAATGGGACACAGATTTGACGTGGTGGGAAATCAGTGACAGAGAAGTTTAAGCGTACTCACAGATGTGGAATGAATGAAGATGTTTTGGAGAGCTCAGATACAGGCTGGAGAAATTCAACCAACAAGTTACAAATACAAGGTATTCTGGAGTATAACATGGAACAGTAAGTCATAAACAAGGAGGAAAACATCTACATTTTAAACCTCTTTCCTCATCTGAGAAGGAATCTGAATTTGGATAAAGAAGTTGAAATTAAGAGTGTTCAACCAGACAATAAAAAATTCCTGGAAACATTCAGATGGAAAAAAAATGATTTACATAAAAAGATTCCCACTGCTAAACAAACAGAAAAAAAGACTAGAGTCTTACAAAGGAACTGAAATGAGCAGGACTCAAATTTCTTCTCTGAGTAGCGAATATTAAAAGACAGATGATTTGTAAAGAATATCATAATTCTAGAATTTTATACCCAAATTGATTGCTGTTTAAATATGAAAATGACTGAAATGTAGCAAAGTGTCTGCAGATTAAAAAATGAACTTGTAAGGTTAATTAATGTTTTCAATTGCAATAGTTAAGTGCAGTAATTTGGAAGATATGAACAATAATAAATTTAATCTTATAATGCACCCTGTAGAGAGCACAGTTGTTAAGTCTTATTCAAGTTCTTTCTATTCTGTGTTCTATAAATGATATCAAAGCCAGTCTGCAAACTGTTTAGGGACTGGCATCTGTCAGATATGTTCTTGGCTTTATCAATTTGGCCCATGAGGAAGGAAACAGACAGAGTTTTTGAAATTTTCTGACTCAGAAGAGCCTACATGATTTTTGCAGGGACGAGTCAGGTCAGCATGATTAGTACAGTTCATTTAAAAAATCCCTTTTCAACAACACCTTCCACTCTTAAATGAATAATACAACACCTTATTCCCTGTGTCTTGGGCATGTTTTGTTGAGAGTGAAGTTTCTGGAAGACAAAGAAGGGACATTCTTCCCAGCTCTGTGTTTGCTGATCTTTGAGGCTCTGGTGTTTGGTGTGTGTGTGTGCTTAAGACCATGAACTCCTTGCATGGGCTGAGGTTGTCATCACATTAGAGGGTCTTTGTCTCCAGAGCTTTCCTTTGCTCTAAAATCTAATTAAAACAAATATTGTGCATAGTCAAAATGATGTTTGTTTAATATATCTTGTCTTCTCCTTTTTCTTTCAATTTGCCTAGTAGTTGACTTTGAAGTATCTTTTACACTGTGTATAATTGAGTTGTGTTCTATGTATCTATTCTGTCCAATCTTTGTCTTTTGATAGATATATTTAGGTATTGACATTTAAGATAACTATTGATATTTTATCACTTTAACCTACGATCTTACTACGGGTTTCTATTTCTTTCCCCTGGTTCTCATTCTTTTGTTTCTCTTTTGGGAACTTTTAACCAAAAAGTCAGAGAAGAATTTCTAAGTAGACAGAGCATCACAGGGAAGGGATTCCCCCTTCTCATGATCCTATCTAGAGGTAGCACCTGAGTGCATTTCAGTGAAAATGAAGTCTTTCTCTTCCTGCTCCATCACTTTGTACTCCAAGTAAAAAGAATGTAAATACTCAATTCTCCCATTATCCCTTATTTTTCTGAGGAGTTCAATGACCCCTGCAGAACCTTAAATTCTCAAACTACTTCTCCTATCATCACTTACAGCTTCTCATTAAGTCATCTTGGGACTTGTACCCAGGGTGTCTTTTAATTTTATTAAGGTTGAATCAAATGTTCTATTTCCTTTCCTCTACACTTACTCCTTTGATAGCCTCAGCCCCAAATCTAGGAGACTTTATTTGTAAGGTTTCCTGCCTTTTTGCAAACACCAATTTCACTGTCATTATGAAAGCTTGTGCAAATATTACTGAGATTTTTTTCCCCTTCAGTAAGTCACTGGTCGAAGTAAATAGGTCCCACTCTTCACTATGGGGTAAGGGAGCACTTTCTTTCTCAATATGGATTGGTTAATCACATATGGTTCTGATCTAGCCAGAATACATGTGTGCCTTTCATTAATGAGATTGTATACACCTTTTCAGACACAGAGAAGGGCTCCATGGGTCTGGGATCCAGCTCTTGGGGGTCTGGAGCTGGTCTGGGGCCTCCAAGGAAACTTGATGATGCTGAGAGAGGGAGTGGGAAGCCACAGACTGAAACCACTGCCTTCACCCTGATGAAACACACTGTGGCATCACACAGCCAGGAACAAGATGCAAGCAGGAAGTGTACACCCTGTCCCCTCCTCTGGCCACAGCCTCCCTCCAGTATCCCTATTGGCAGAGTAAAGCCAGGAACCAGCAGGGGAAGGATAAATGTAGCTCCAAAATCTCAGGGTTGAGCTACCTCATCAGAGAGAGGATAGCCAAATAGCTATCCAAATAGTAGTACCGAATGCCAGCTCCGTCACCACCTAGGCTCCCCACCAGGGTGCTGAGAGTGGCAGCTCTGGTCCTTGAGCATGGAAGCACTTCTTCTCACTCTGGAAATGTGCATGCAATTAAACATCAACAACATTTCTTTTAAACTGGAAGAAAAGTCAATCTATATCTAGCACTCGTCATGTATAGAGAAAAAGATATCCTGTTCTTTTTCTTCAACATGATTATAAACTCAAAACTTTCAATGACTCAATTTGTCTCAATAGACTAGCTGGTACTTCATTTTTTTGTGAGGTTTTTTTTTTTTTTTTTTTTTTGAGACTAGCTCTCGCTATTTTTGCCCGTGGAACCACAGGCTCACATTGCCCGGGGTACCATAGACTCAAGCAATCCCCAACCTCAGCTTCCCAGGTAGCTGGGATTACAGACACACACCACCACATCCAGCTACTTTTGAGGGGGGACTAGGTCTCGCTACATTGCCCCCAGCAGGACTCAAACCGCAATCCTTGGCCCTGGCCATGGCTTCCTAGGCTGCCACTAACAGGCATGCGCCACCATGCCTGACCTGGTCCTTCATTTTTGAGGTGCTCATATTTATAGTCTGGTTGCTGTGCATCCTTAAATTGACTTTTGTTTCCTTTGCACTCAAGGCTCTTAGTTACATCCTTACTCCAGGGCAACAAGATGTCCAGACCCAGCTTTTGTCTCATCTCCCAAGGTAGAATCTGCTACCTCCAAGCTGCCAAGAACCTTTTAAGATGACAACAGTATTTGAAGCCAAAATCTGGGAACAAGTGAGGACTAGTAATTGTTTCCCACAATTGTAAAAAATAGTCCTCCCAGTATATTCCGAGCAAGCCTCCCTAAGCTGTGTGATTGTGACCAGCTGAGGTTAATCAAGGCTGGCAGCTTATGAGAACTTTAGCTGCTCATTTGACTACATAGAAGACTGTGGTCTTGCTGAGAATTAGGTGGTTGCCAGAAATCAGCTTTCTATTGGCAAACCCATCTACAGGACAGGGCACACATCTAATGACAGCATCATGCCTTTGTCATGAGCCACGCTTTCCCTGTCACGTTCTGTCCTCAGGTCTGCTCTTCACCTCTGCCCCTGGCTCACTGCACTGGCCGAGGGGTATACTCCAAGCTGCAATGCTCATCACATAGAGTGAAGCTTTAGGATCCTGCACAGAATTCCCCACTTTCCTTCTCTACCTTATACAGCAGCTTCAATAAGACAAGTTTCTTCATAACTTTGATAAACAGCGCTGCAAAGACTCCTTTACATCAGAAATGAGTGAGAGAAGCTTCCTTTGCATCAAAAATGAGGTCAGAGTGAGAGAAGTTATGTTGGGTTAAACCTTTGAGTTGCAATGATTGGGGGAAGCCCACCCCGACTGATGAGGTGTGTCCACAACAGGGGCCTTTCCTTGCTTCCTCAAGCTGGGTTTTAGGAGGCAAGGCAAGTTTTGTACTTTGACAATTCTTCGCTGTGCAGGACTTGTGACTGAATGGGAACTATACTTATACTTCTGTATTCTTAGATCAAATATTTGGTCACCGATTTCACATAATATTTCTCCACTGTATACTCTTGCTAGTATTAACACAAGTAGGTGAACAGAAAAAAGAAACATTTTCCTATCCTCAGAGAGAGACTAGAGAAAGAACCAATAACTTTAGTTATTTAACTTTAGGGAAAATTCATATGATAAATGAAAGGAAGACTATAAACAAAAATAGGTTTTTGAAACTATCTAAAGTTACCTTATTTCTTTATTGCATTGCTCAAAATTACATATATATGTCTGCGGGTATGTGTAATATGTATAACACATGCATGTATGATACATATTAGATTTTTGATTTAGATACACTCCCTAGCGCATACTGATATTATTTCCTTTGACCATAATTCATTTTAACTTTGAATACCAGTTTTTTGAAAATATTTACATAGAAATACTCTATTAATCCAGTTTATTAATAACTTCAAAAAAGATGCCTAGATTATTATCAATGATCAATTAAATTGTATGATGAATTACTATTGAAATATTGTGCCTTTTAAACTTGACCAAAAGGTCTAAATAGAATGATAGCACTGGTCCACCCAGTTTTCAGTTTTATGCGAATTACAAGAACCAATTTATAGAGACACTAGCTATTTATACAATAAATCGTCTGATAAAAACTTATTTTTAGTAATAAATTAATAATTTTTTAAAATTTTTTACCAGAAACTCTTTGCCATGTAAGTTGTAATGAGGATAATTGTTATTTATTCCACAGAAACTGTATTATTAAGGAGAAGAAACAGAAACTCACTCTTTAAAGAAAAAGTCAACTAAAAATTTCCAAACTAAGACTTTATTTTCAGTCCTAAAACAAAACAAAAGCACCAAAATCCTCAGATCACAACCTTATATAAGTCTGAAGTTATCACTAGAGGAAGCAACTAATTTCTCTTTGCGTGTACTTCTATAACTGCATCCTAATTCAGTGGTGGTAGAACATTCTAAGGGGTAGTAGCTTTTAGATTCCTTATCTTCAGGTTTCAATATTCAAAAATTCTTATCTTAGTAACATCTTTCACACTAAATAAATTTGACATAAAACAATTTCATTTTACTTTTTATAGCAGTTTGAGTATATCGGGAGATCTTCTCAGGGAAGTCCAAGATTGCCTTCTGGACAAGCTGATTTTTGCTTTACGTACAGATTTTATAATCTGGGCATGTCCCAGGGGATGTGATGTTCCAATATAAATGAAGTGTACATCTAGTTTGATCAGATAGAATTAACTGGCTGAATGTAATAAAAAGTTCTAGTAAAACTGGCTTAATCAAAATGTAGTTTATTGTTTCTCACTAAATAGTTCAAAGGTAGGCATCTCCAGGCTGGGATGGTGGTTTTGTCTCATCAGTCACTCAGGTTCCTTCTCTCTACCCCACCATTCTAGTCGTGGCTTCCAAGTCCTGCCATCTTGTGGGTCAAAATAACTGCTGGAACACTGGTCATCACATTTGTGTTCTAGGCAGCTGGAGGTTTTCTTTATGAACTTCCTTAGCTTCAGTGGGTCTTTTCTTCTGCCTGGGGATGGCAGGGTAATTGCCCCTATATGCCAAAGGTCTTGATGCTTTTGTTTCAGAGAGAATAGGGGTCTATTTTCCCTCTCCGCTAAAAGAGATTTTTTGCCTTTAATCTTTCCTAGGAACACCTGAAAAAGAAATCAAAAGGATGTGAACATGCCTCTTGTGTCCTGGGATCCAAGAGTTCTATGCTGTCTTGCTAACCTGCACTTGACCTTGACTGAGTTGTTCTTGCCCATTTGTTTGGTACCCTCTCCCTCTCTTGTGAGACAGGTAAGCCAGGGATCATATCTCAACCTTAGAGCGATTTGTCTTCCCTCTGATCCTAGGTTTCTTGCCTGCCTTGCAACCTCAGCTTTCTTACAGGTTCTAGAGAAGTAATGACTCTGTAGTTCCCTTATTTCTACTTATTCATATGGGAGTGTCTCAACTTGAACTTTCTACATCCCGGACACAAACTGAACTTGCAAGAATATGTGACGATGTGATGGTTGAAAATTTCCAGAATTATGAACTATCAATGAGTCACAGAGACAGACTACCATTAAACAGGCAATACAAACCAGAGCAAGTCCCTCACCAGAGACCACAGAACTCAAAACAGAGGAAGCAGCCACCACGGATAAAGAAATTTAAAAAGCACTCTTTTCAACTGTGACAGTGCAAGCCAGAGACAGTGGAATAACACCACGCAAATGCTTAGGGAACATAGCTGTGACACTGAAATTGTACACCTAGTCAAGCTCTTAGGAAGAAGAGTTGCTCTGCTTAGGATTAGGTTCAATTATAAAGAATAGAAAAATTCCAAATATCAGCATTTCAAGTAGCGAATGTGTATTTTTATGTCATCTAAGACCCAGAGGAATGTTCTCTAGAGGCTGAACGGCAGTTATTCTCCAAGAAGTTCTCAGGCCCTCAGGCTTCTGCCATCATCAGCTGTGGTTCTCATGAGTCAAGAAAATATTTGTAATGTTCAAATGTCTTTTTAAAAAACATAGTTATATAAGATTGAAGTGATTTTTAAAATAGAACTTTGTCTTCCTTCCCTCTAATGTAGTCCCCATAGTTCTCCCACTACAAATACTGCATGAAAATGAATGTAAGAAATAAATTAATTTAATTTTTAAAGTAATTGCTTATAACTTGGGGAAAAACAAATTTGTCCATCTGTTGCTGGTGGGAATGGACAAGAGTCTCATCTTTCCTTGCCTGTAGAGGGTCTGAGAGAAGACTATCACAGCAGTATCTACGAGTATTCCCAGGAATGGAGACCATATCAACTATCATCATGGACTGCTAACATCCTTCTAAAACTCACAGGTAGCTTTCCTTCCCACAGGGTTAGAGTTGAGCCATTCCCTACTTCAAAGTCACCCAGCCAAGGCATTTTCAGAAACACCATGGACTCTTGCTTCTCCCAACACTGAGCTGGTGGCCCGGAACCTCCCAGAGCCTCCCACACCAGAACCATTCTGGGTAGGGGCAGTCTTAGAGGGAATTTGCAGCCATGGGTAGGCACCCCAAAGACACTGAAGACAATAACCAGGGTGATGGGGGGGAGTGATAGGGAGGCTAGCCACTGGAAAAGGGATTTTCTCTGTCCTTGCTCCTGGGCCTCTTGAGGTGAAAGAAGGTAATGGATTTGGAACAAGAGAAACATGAAGCAATAGGAATAAGAATAGAGGAAAGATGCAGACCTTGTCAGGAGGAGTTCAGGGACATTTCCTCCTCCTTTTTCCTCAGATCATGCAAAAAATGAGAAAAATTTCATCAAGTTGCCCCCCAGTTCACTCTGAACTGCAAGGCTCAGAAGCATCTCCAGCAGTCATGCTTACTCCCCTCCCACATAGGTCTGCTGGGGCCATCACCACAGAGCCACGCAACTCCCTGAAAGTAAAGACGCAGAAGCTATGCCTGGAGAACACCTCTTAGCATCTGCCTTGCCCAGACCAGTCTCAGATCTGCCCCTCAGCCCAGATCTCTGCCTCATTCAGAATACCCAGAATACCCTATCACTGTCCACACACATCTGTCGTTATCCCAACTATGCTGGAGTCAGCTATGGTCGCTGGTTTTCTCTCTCATTTTCCTTATCCCATTTCTGCCAAGCCCGGTCAATCCCATCTCCTGCATCTTTCACCACTTTCATGGTCCTACTTCTCAGCTACTCCCTCATCAGCCCTCTGTAAGTTTCCACTGGAACATCCTGAAACTGACTTGTTCCCCCTCTGTCTCTTTGGTTCTGGTCTGCATGGTCCTCAGTCCATTATTCCTAGAGCACATCTCTGCATTACTTAGTTCATTGAATCCATTCATGGTTCAACCTTTTGATCTTTCAATAATAAAAAGATCAAGAACTTAACAAAAACTCTCAAAGGACATGAGCAAGTGGGCCAATGGGGAAGTCAATGAAAGCACCAGTATTCATAAACAGGATCACACTTCCTTAAAATTGAAAATACATAAAAACAAGGAAGTAGATTATGGACCTATTGGGTTGGTGGAAACTGAAAAGATTGGCTAACATTTCATATTAGCAAGGGTATGGGCACCATGGTGCACTCTGAGTTTTAAGATCACAAGTTAGTTCAGCCTCTGAGGAGTATGATGTTGGCAATATCAGTAGGACCAGGAATTTCCTATACATGTGCCACAATATACCACTGTGCATATAAGGAGAGCTATAGTAGCACTTTTGGTGAGAGTCTGAAAACTCCCACACACCCCTGGGAAGTGACCAAGTGTTTGCAATGAAGTATGCTGCTGTTATTAGGAAAGATAAGCTGATATTTACCATAGCCAGGCTATGGAAACAAATGAAATGCCCCCCAAAAGATAAATGGGTCCAAAAGTTGTGGTATATTTACACAATGAAATATTATTCAGCAATCAGGCCGGGCATGGTGGCACATGTCTGTAGGTGGCAGCCTAAGAAGCCACGGGCAGGGCCAGGGATCGCATTTCAAATCCCACTGGGGGCACGAAGGGAGATCTAGACCCCCCAAAAAATAGCTGGGTGTGGTGGGGCACGCCTGTAATCCCAACTACCTGGGAAGCTGAGGCTGGGAATTGCTTGAGTCTGTGGTACCCCGGGCAACGTGAGCCTGCAGTTCCACAGCCAAAAATAGCAAGACCTAGTCCCCCCCCCAAAAAAAAAATTATTCAGCAATCAAAGAAGACAAGTTTATGTTGATTGTGGCAATATAGATGGAGCTAGAAGGAATCATGCTAGCAAAAATAAGTCAAAAAGGTCAGACATGGTGGTGCATGCCTCTAAGCAGCCTAGGAAGCCACGGCAGGGACCAGGGATCGCAGTTCGAGTCCTGCTCGGGGCAATGTAGCGAGACCTAGTTCCAAAAGCATAGCTGGGCATGGTGGCGCGTGCCTGTAATCCCAGCTACCTAGGAAGCTGAGGCTGGGATTGCTTGAGTCTGTGGTACCCCGGGCAATGTGAGCTTGCAGTTCCATGGGCAAAAATAGCGAGACCTAGTCTCAACAAAGAAAAAAAGGAAAAGAAAAGAAAAGAAAAGAAAAGAAAAGAAAAGAAAAGAAAAGAAAAGAAAAGAAAAGAAAAGAAAAGAAAAGAAAAGAAAAGAAAAGAAAGAAATACTGGATGGTCTCATTTATATGTGGGATACAGGGAAAACAAAAGGACAAGAAAAAGTTAAAACCAACAAACTGACAACAGAACTAAAGAACACAGCAAGGGAGGGAGAGTGCGGGTGAAATAGGGAGGGATGAGCACAAGATGTCAGAATGATGGTTGATGTGTTACATGGTTTTGGGGAACCTTGGGGTATGCAACAATGTAGAAAAATTTATATGTGTGTGATAAATAAAAATATTCAAAAAAGATAGAATAATAGATAAATAAAAATAGATAAATAAAAATATTTTTAAAATATAAAGATAGAAAAAAAGGATAAGTTGAATCTGTGTAAATGTCAATTGTAATAGAAAAAATACAGAGCAATGTTGTGGGGAGTTTTTCGTGAAAGAAAATTTTAAAGGAATACAAGCTGACATATTTCTGATAAAATTTTCTCCAAGATTATATACAAATCAGTTAACAATTGTTATCTTTGAGGGGAGACACTGGAGGTTATAAAGAACAAGTAAGATTTTGATTTTTCATTTTATGCTTCTAAACTGCTTGGAATTTTTTGTTTACCATCTGAATATATTTTTTTATGCTTTTTTTTTTTTTTTTTTTTTTTGAGACTAGGTCTCGCTATTTTTGCCCGTGGAACCACAGGCTCACGTTGCCCGGCGGAACCACAGACTCAAGCAATCCCCAGCCTCAGCTTCCCAGGTAGCTGGGACTACAGGCGCACACCACCACACCCAGGTATTTTTTTGGAACTAGGTCCCATGGCCGTGGCGGAACTCGAACCGTGATCCCTGGCCCCAGCTGTGGCTTCCTAGGCTGCCACCTACCCACATGCACCACCATGCCCGACCCTTTTTTTAATGGATTTTTATTTTTTCAGCTTCACAGCAGAATTGAGCAAAGGCACAGGGAAATCTGATGCTTTGCTCCACACATGCACTGCCTCCCCCTTCCAACACCTCACCAGGATGGCACATGTGCCAGTGACAAGTCACCATCACCCAGGGTTCACATTTCACATTAGGCTGTGCTCCTGCTGTGCACTCAGTGAGTACAGGCCAAAGTGTAATGATAAGCCTCCACCATCACAGTGGCCTAGAAAGTAGTTTCACTGCCCTAAAAATACTCTGTGAGTCACCTACTCATCCCTTTCTCCCCCCCGCACCTTCGGCAACCACTAACCGTCTCACTGTTCTGGCTTTTTGAAAATACCCTACAGCTGGGATCCCACAACAGGCAGCCTTCCACTGGCCCCTCTCCCTTACTAAGGTGCACTGATGTTTCCCCCATGTCTTTCTATGGCACGATCACTCATTTCTTTTCAGTGCTATTTCATTATCCAGATGGACCAGCATCTATTTATCTACTTACCTGCTGAAGGACAGCTTGGAAATTAGTAATAAAGCCGCTATCAACATCCATGAACAGGTTTGTATGTAGACACAAGTTTTCAACACCTTTTAATAAATACCAGGAATACAATTGCTGCATTTTTTCAGATCCTATCTCATGATTCAGTTTCCTGGAGAGAGAAGCAAGAGCCCATATGGGCAGCTGCAACATAAATCCTTTTGTACATGTCTGGCTGTAGCCAAACCCAGAACAAGCTATAATGCTACTCTCCTGCACCCTTCCACATGGACCTACCCCCTAAATATCTCCTCCTAACTCCCTTGAAGGAGCCAGGTCAAATTCTCCTTTCTGGCACTGGTCCCCTCGTGCATGAGTCTCTCATAAAACCTTGCTGCCTAACTGTACTTCATGCTCTCCGGTGAATTCTCTTCCCTAGAGGGCAGAAAATGGCTCAGAGTCTGTAGCACAGTCACCTGGAAATCTGACAGTTTCTCATAAAATTAAACCCACTCTTACCATGTGATCCAGCAATCCCATGTGTAGATATTTAGGTGAGAGAAAGGAAAATGCATGCCATTGGCTAATATTTCCCTGAAATTCATGTTGAAGTTCTAACCCTCAGAGCTTAGAGTGTAAATGTAGTGGAGATAGAATCTTTAAAGAGACAATTAGATTGAAATGAGGTCATAGGGTGGATCCTAACCTGATCTGACTGACATGGTCATAAGAAGAAACATGAGGACACAGACATAGACAGAGAGAGACGGTGCAAAGACACAGGAGAAGATGATGGTCAAGGGGAGAAGCTGCTGCATGGGCCCACTGCTGCCTCAGCATGCTGTCTGTGGGCCAGTGCTGGGCTTTGCCAGCAGGCTGCAGTGATGATTTCTTCGCCCTGCCCTAGAGCAAGCTAGCAGTGGGACTCCATTGCAAGGTTTGCCCCCGCCCAGTGCTACAAACAGCAGGAGAGAAGACCGCAGTGTACCAGGCCAACATGATGGGCTCCTGGCCATGACTGTGCTCCAGTAGCTCAGACTTGTGTCCCAGGTCTGCTGCAGGCCCTCTGCGTGGTCACCTTTGGCCCTGCTACACCTGCTGCGAGTCCCCTGAACCCACCTTGAACAAGCCTGCTCTGACCTCAGTAGGTCCTGCACAGGTTGCCAGTGTTTCCCTTTTGCTATAGGGCAGGACTGGAAAAGGACAGATCAGGTTCAAGCTCTCAGTGAGCATTGGTGGTATAGTGGTGAGCACAGCTGCCTTCCAAGCTCTCAGTGAGCCAATCAGTTTTGAACTGTCACCAGTGCCATTCAAGGATTTAAGACCATTGGAGATGAAAAATGAAATAATGTGATTGATGCTTATCCAGCACCAGACAGCAAGGATATAAATGGCCTAATCAGGCTTGAAAGTCAGGACCCTGATGAATACCATTTGATTCATTCAGCAAATGACTGGATTCATCAGACCCTACAGGCAGACTTGTCAGGACTTTGAGATCTCCACAGACCTCCTTAGACTTTGATAACTCCATAGAACTCAGACACATGGCCAGCACACCTGCCCCAACCCTGTCTGTACACAGCCTGCAAAGAATACTGTCAGCCTGGGCCCAGGGTCTCAAAAAGAGGCATCTGCTGTTGGTTTATGCCAACTCTCAAAGAGCTGTAATTCTGGTGTCTCTGGCACTTTGTCCTGCTATCCAGTGCTGATCAACATTGCTGACCAGTGCTGACCACTGAGCAACCTATGAGAGCTGTCTGCCATTTCTGATTGGCCAGCACCACCCCCTGGTTCAGAGTCTGGTACTATCTGGTTCAGCATCTGGTGCTGTCCAGTTCAACCTTCAAGCTGTTGTGGAGGACTGTGCATCTCAGAAGCCCTACTTGTGAGCATCTCCAGCCGCCTCTATGAGTTGGATCCTGGACCACCACTTACTGGTGTGCCACCAGCTCCAGGTTCTCATCAAAGGGACAGCACCATTTTGCACAAGTAGCCTTCCTTTGGGACCACTGGCCACTGCAGACACTATCTGACAAAGGACAGCCAGCATCTGTGGCCTTAGAAACTTTCCTTTTTCTCAATCCCTCCTTTGTTAATAAACCCCACTGTTGCTGCACTCTGAACCTCAGTTGCTGCACTCTGACACTCAGAGGTCTTGCAATTGTGAGTACACAGTTGAGAAACCAGACAGTCCCCACCTTGGCACTGTGTTAAAGTCTCAGAAGAAATCAACCCTGTTGATACCTTCAGCCAGGGTTCTAGTCTCCCGAAAGTAATTTTTTGTTATCTAAGTCACTCACTCTATAGCATGTTGTTATGGCAGCTCCAGCAGATGACTAATCCAATGTGTGTCCAAAAGAGGATTGTTCAAGAATGGTAACATTTGGAGTGAGCCAAGTGTCCATAGGCACATGGATAATCCAATGTGGCATATTCCACACAATAGAATATTGGAATATTATTTAGAAACAAAATTGGAATGTTACTTAGCAACTAATCTGATACATACAACCACATGGATGAATATACCAGACATATAATAAATGAAGATGGCCAGACACAAAGAATATATACTCTATGGTATTCAGATAATAGTTGGTTTTTATCATAAAGAAATGATAAAAATGTCCTATATATTAATATAGAAATGGGTTACATGCCTTTATCAGAAGGCATCAAATTATGTATTTAAGGCCGGGCATGGTGGTGCATGCCTGTAAGCGGCAGCCTAGGAAGCTGCAGCCGGGGCCAGGGATTGCGGTTTGAGTCCTGCCGGGGGCACGTAGCAAGATCTAGTCCCAAAAAAATAGCTGGATGTGGTGGCACGTGCCTATAATCCCAGCTGCCTGGGAAGCTGAGGCTGGGCATTGCTTGAGTCTGTGGTACCTGGGCAACGTGAGTCTGTGGTTCCACAGGCAAAAATAGCAAGACCTAGTCTCAAAAAAAAATGTATTTAAGATTATGTGTCTTACCATATTTAAATGCAAACAAAAAAAGATAAAAAGTAAAAGAAAAAGAATTTAAAAATTGAAGGATAGGTCTAGAAAGCCTAACGTGTATAATAGGAATTATACAAAGGAGTTTGGGAGGAGATAGAACCTGGGGTTGGGAGTGAGGATTATCAAGAAAACAAAGAATTTACACCTGAGATGTGGATGTGGTTTTCCAAATTGAAGAGGCCCGCTGTTTGCTCAGCTAAGGAAATGACGCAAGACTCAAGCTAATGCTCCTCCAAACAGAATGTCAGAACATGGGGCCCAGAGAAGGTCCTATCCTAAAAGCATCAAGGGTAGGGAATCCATGGATTGGAAATAGAAAATGGTATTGGGTTCTCAAAAGGGCAGTATCGGAAGGAAGATCCTAAGAAAATGATGAAAAGAGAAAGACAAGGGATTAAGGAGACATATCAAACACGGACAGAGCCAAAGGAGCCCCGGGGAGGGCAAGGAGTGAGTTGGACAACGGTCAGCAGGTCTCGCAAGAACCCAGAGCAGCCTGCTTCCAGGGACATGGGGTACATGGTGGCTCCCCAAATCACCCAACTCACGACCAAAGGTGTTTGAACTTTCCAAAATGAAATTTACATTTTTGGGAAAAGAGGATAGAAATAAATTAGTGGTGAGCACACAAAAAGTAAATGAAATAGACCTCACAGATGAGCAACGGGAAGTGGCTTGCCTGCCGTCAGCCTCATCACCAATCCCCAGTGTGCTGGCTTCAGCCACCACTGCCTTTTTGGACAACTCCACCCACCCAAAACTTTAAATCCACTGCCTGTCCCCCTCAGGTGAGCAACAGGGAATGGCTTGCCTGCCATGAGCCCCAGAAGCCCATCCCCAGAGTGCTGGCTTCAGCCCCTACTGCCCACTCAG
The DNA here is from genome assembly GCA_004024945.1 of Uropsilus gracilis. Classification (NCBI taxonomy): domain Eukaryota; kingdom Metazoa; phylum Chordata; class Mammalia; order Eulipotyphla; family Talpidae; genus Uropsilus; species Uropsilus gracilis. Next base: position 44,103 of record PVHY01012163.1, read on the forward strand.
AAAACTCTGCCTGCCCCAGAGCTTTAAATAAACTGCCCATCCCTCATAGGAGAGAGATGGGAAGCTGCTTGCCTGATGAGCCTAGAGTGCCAGGTGGGCTAGCACTGCACCTGCACAGATAAAAAACCCAAAACCACAACACAAGACTAAAAACACATCTGCAAAAAGGGGTTGGAAGAGAAGGAGAAGGAGGAGGTAGAGGAGAAGAAGGAGAAGAGGAAGGAGGAGCAAAATGAGGAATCGGAGTAACACCTGATGTCTTGAAGAGGAGGAGGAGGAAGAAGGATATTCATGACTTTAGCCCCAAGTTTAAACATGTCAAAGTAGGAAAAGATGGATGCCCTTTATTTTAGAACACATGCTGATTAAATCAATGAACAGGACGTGGGGTGAGGTGACCTGACACGAAAGGACAGTTTTGGACATCAGGGTGAGGTAACTGTTTCTTCTTTTTTTCCCATCAGCCCGTCCTGTAGTACATATTTACGTAGTCACGTTCTTGTTTCAAATAAATCAGTTTGTTCGCTTGAAGAGTTTTCTCTGGCTTGGAAATCTCCACTCTTAAGAGCTGCGGGTGGCAAGGAACCCTTCAAGAGGTAGACCAAAAGATTTTTCCTCCGGCTTGGGAGAGAGCCTGGGCAAGGTTCAGGTCTTTGACTCACAAAGGTGACGAGTCTACGGTAGCTTAAGGAACGCTTAGCGGAGGCTGCTGCCACTCTGTATTAGACTGCGAGGTAACCTCAGGTTTAGGAAAAGCAGGCCAAAGAACGGCCAGTCAAAAGGGCCTCCCCCCATCCTCCCTCTCCCCGCCCCCAAACCCCCACCTGTGACCCACCACAACCTTACCTGCATCCACAGGCCCCCAGCTGCCTTGTGCTCCCTCTGGAGCACTCCTGCCAAATGGCCGGGGGCCTCATGGACCATCTCAAAGGATGGAGAAGAATCTGAACAAGGCCGAACTTTGCTCAGTCCGGAATCCGTGCCTCTTTCCCGTGCAAGGGAAAGATTCTCTGGTTTTCTGCAGCGTCTCTGGTCAAGGGTGCTGCGGAGGGCGCCTAGCTCTCGAACGCGGGGCCTAAGTTCCGTCAGGATTGGTTACAGAGGAAGTGGGCTCGCTCTTGTCATTTTCCATCACTTGCCACGGGCGCCCCTGGCTGCCATCAGCCCTAGGACATTTACCCCTCCCCCTCTCCCCGCCCCATGCGACTTCATCCCTTGGCAGGATGACCCCGCACAGCCCACGCCGCAGTTGGCCTGAAAGGAAAGCAGAGCCTTCGCTCGGAGGAGATGGTGGCAAGCACACACACCTGCTTTGTCTGCCCGACTCTGGAGGCTGTGAAATTCACCAGACCCCTCCGGTGTTCCCACC